>JABSTR010002980.1:0-295557 GCA_013339765.2 Haemaphysalis longicornis | reverse complement strand
CGTGTTACAAAGCTGATCCGTTTTCACCATATTTTTCTTGTTTTCGTCAATTTTCGCGAGAATTCGATCAATTTTTTATTGCTCAGAGGGGGGGATGTGAAGGGCACATTTTTTTATTGCTTCATACTTTTTAGATTATTTCCTGCATTTTTTTTCATAATTCGGGATTTTTTAAAATACGCTTAATGCAATCATCACTGTTCACGAATTATAACAACTAAACGTGTCACTCCACTGTTTCCGGGTTTTTGTGCAAATAGAGGCTTGCATGTTTGGTCTTCTTTGACGGCTGCTTTTGCTCTACATCGATTTTGTTGCGATTTGTTGTTGGCTTTGTTTCCATGGGAAGGGGTAGGGGCGGTGCAGTAGAACGTATTTTTATTTGTTTCGTTAACTGTTAGTATTTAGGGATTGTTTTCTTCTTGCGCGTGGAGCTTTAAATTTTTGCGTCATTTCGAACGTGCCATTTTTTTCTTGTGCGGCCGCTTTTTCCGCTTACTACTGTAAAAACCAACGCAACAAGCGTTCTTAACTAAATGAAGGCGGGCACTGCCGGTAAATTAGGTATATGTTTCCTCAAATGTGCCTATAGTTTCCTTTGTGCTAAACAATGGGGAGATGTGTACGGCAAGTGCCAGCGGTTGACTAGTTTGGAACACTTATGGCTATGTGACTATTGGCTTTCGAAGCCTCTCGGTTATGCCGCGACGACAGCGCTGCAACAGAACGCCCTGTTGCTCTGCTTGGGTCTAGCGAGCGAGCTACGACGACAAGGCGAGCCACTAAAATGCTCAGCACTTAAAAGTGGAAGCTAGTCCACTTGACGTGGCTTTCTTCCCCCTTTTGCTTGACACAGGGCGGCTACAAATAAAGAGGAAAACAATAGTAACTATACAGAGCAAGATAACTAGTTCACAGTAACACATACACGCAAATGACAAGAATCGTTGCTGAAAAACATATTCATATATATTTTTACCTATTTTTTAAATGCTATTAATCACCATGTACCACAATTACTACCGATTACGAAACTCCCTAATGCGAAATTTGTGCGACCGCAAACTGCAGTCTTCCGGGTCACGGATCACAGCTTCTGTGTCTCAAGAAGTGATGGCGTTATTATTTCTTGATGGTGTGATCGCGCTTCTCTGCCGTCACCTCGCGGCGCGTCTCCTCCGCCGACCATGTTGTAAATCATGTTCGAACGTCGCGCGCAAATGTCACGGGGGTCGGATGAGCCACTCTACGCGGAGGACGCCGAAGAACCCACGAACGGGCACAACGCAGCGAGCGATAAGCTTCTGTGGTGCGGGTCCGGCATACTGCCGTCGACCTCACACTTTAGCCGTACATTCATCCTCCGCTTACCTCCGGGATAATCTTCGGTGGCCTCTTCGTTCTCTTGGTTCTCTCATTGAGCGTCACAGCCGGGGAGCGTTTCCCGCCGCTCCGGCATACCGCCCTCCAACTTAACACCTTTGCCGCACTTTGCCCCTCCATTTTCCTTCTGTCTCCGGTCTGCCGATCGTTCGCTCGGTTACAAGGCACCGCGATGCTTTTAAACCACAGTAGCGGACACTTAACTGCGTCGCCCTAAAATCTGCACTCTTGCTTTGCGAATGATTACAATCGGTACCATCTGATTGCGCGGACAAATCAGTATAATTGAGAGAGAGTAGTCACGCATTTGTTCCCCATAGGATACCCTTCGAAGCGCTATTTGTCCAGGTTCAGTGTTACGTGTTTTAGATATCAGAATACGAGTGGTGAGATCTGCCAGGGAAGCTAGAACAATATCACCTGTAATAATGGTTTGTTTTAATCTTATCGCCAAATGATATGAGTACATGTTGCGAATAGAAACTAAGTAAAAAATATGGAAAAGTGGCTTAGGGTGAGCAGCATTGGACATGTGTCTAAGAGCTTTTTTTAGTGCGAGTCGGCAAGTTAACTTAGTTGTGGTTTTCCCCAAACAAGAAAACAAAAAACGGAAATGAGAGAAAAACAGCACTGTAAGCTTTTAGTTTATCTTCCCTAGTGAAAAGTGTTTGAAGAACCCTAAAATGCCAACGGACTTTGCAATGTGGTATTAACGTGACTGACATGCTGATCCAAGAACTGATCATGCTGATCCATGTTTTCATTGAAAGACACCGAAAACTTCAACGAGTACGCCATCTGAACAATGCTTTTACCGTACAGATGTCCTTCTCGTAGGCGCGTAACTGCTTTGATAAAAACTCCCATCTCCCCTCACGGGAACCCCTGTGTAGATGCGACGCATAGGGGGTTCACGTTGCAGCGTTGGACAGCGGAGGAAAGACGCTGGAACGATGGAGCGGAGCGGCGCAGGCACCGCGTTTTATAGCGCGCATAACGGTGAGGGGACACGCCGGCGCCAATGCACCTGCCGCGGCTATGACGCAACACAATCCAACACAATCCACCTTAATCCAATCCAATACAAATCCATTCCAATCCAATCCAAGCCAAGCCAAGCTAAGTTAATCCATTCCAATCCTATCCAATGCCCCTCGCGAAAGAGTGTTCGCTATCGGAGAGGAGAGGGGGTGAGCGGCGAAGAGCACAGCTCACGCGGCGAGAAGAATGGTGGAGGGGCGGACACCGACAACAACGCCGACGCCGGATGCAGGGACAAGGCGAGTGAATGAGACGCAATCGCATCTAAAAACGAAATTGCCTTTGTTTTTGTGGACAGGTATTTCAAGAAATTTATTTTGCTCAAGAAGTGCAGTTCATCAATGCAATAGTTTCTATCGAGTTGAAATAGCGTTGTGTCGGGATGTCGGAACAGTAGTGCCGTCTCATCCGCGGAAATAACAAATGCTGGTTTCGCTCGAATTGTAATTATATCGTTTATACAGTGAAACCCGTTTATAGCGAACTGCAATATGCACCGCGATTAGTTCGATATATCCAATAGTTCGATATAGCCGAACCCGCCTAAAACGAGCTCATTGTTACGAGTTCGCAATCCACGGGAGCCCCCCGCCTCATCCCCCCGCCCCCCTCACCAACTCCGCCATCCGCGTATGCAGAAACGAACACAGTACAGTAGCCATTACCATATAAAATAATCCATTTATTGCAAGTACTAAGCTCCTTTCCGCCTTAACTGCCCACGTTGCAAAAAAAAAAGCGGGTGATTTTGTTTTCACTTCGTTTTGGCGGCTTCAACTAGCATAGCATTCTCTACACGAAACATTGTTTGCACCATTTAGAGTCCGCGTCCTCAAAAAACTAAGAAGCATTGGCGGAGCACATCGACTGCCGAAAGCGCTCATTTATAAGCGTCGACGGATTTAATCGCGACATACATCGAGAACGCTGGCAAGCTCTTCCCACAGTTCACCGATGCTGCTGTCTTGGTCCGGACTCGCTGACAGGGCGGGTTCGTCGCGAGTCCCGCGCGTCGGAAACAGTTACGGAAGTATTGGGCGTCACGTCCCTCCGTGCGAGGCGCAATGTCTCAGTCGCGGCTCTTGCTTGGGTGTGTCGCGGCCAATCCACATCCTCAATCGCCGCTCCGAGATCATGCATTTCGGCGGCCATTCTCGGCCCCAGATTTCGATATATCGGATGTGACTTCGTTATAAGGAATATTTTTCCCATGTATTTCCGTAACTCAACTATTTTTGTTCGATATATAGCATAATTCGCTCTATCCGGGTTCTTTATAGCCGGGTTTGACTTTATAAAGGCTAAGCAAGAGAGGACCTAGGATGCTTCGTTTGGGAACACCATCCTTCACGCTTTATGTGAGGAAGTGAAATATCGTGTCAGTAAGGTTTCTTCTTGCAATTGTAGATAAGCGGTGAGAATTAGTAGGACATGCCCCTTATCTCATTCAGTTTGAGTTTGTACAGCAACGTCATGTGGTTCGTAGAATCAGAAGCTTTTAAAAAATCCACATGTACACCAACTATCAATCTTTTTTCATCATATGCTATCAAAATTACTTCGTTTTGGTTTACTAAGTGAAGTTCTGCGACCTGCGCCTATGAAAACCGCACTTAGCGCTAGGTGAGAGAATTAAATTAGAGGTGAACTTTTAAATTCTACCATCTATTTTGGGGGCTTTTGAGCTCGTTCGAAGGATGGAAAATGGGCGACTGGTAAAACATTTTGATCACTTTTTTTCTGAATTAGTTTCTGAAATATTTCCTGAATGTTATTCTGAATAAGGTGATAAAAATTATTTCTATCACCTACCTTAGCTTCATCCATTTAGGAAAGTTGCGAGAAGTAAGTTTGAGGTTATAAATATGAGCTAGTTATGCCACAAATTTTTCGAAGGTATACATAATGGGTTTTACTGGATGCATTTCAACCAACATCACAGAGGTTACCGTTTTAAATATAACCTCGTTCAATGCCATAACTTCACTGTCACTAGTAGGATTCAGAAATGCACTATTTTCATGACTCTGGATTTCATCACTCGCCTCAGGATAACGGGAAGTGTTGCCTAGATTAAAAAGAATCGCTGAAAGCTTATGCCAACCCACTGCCATTTGGGAGCAGATCATTTACAACCATTTCTGTTGCGCTCTAAGCCGTATGAGAAGAACTCACCAATTCATTTATCTTTTTCCCTACTACGTCTTTTCATTTTAAATTCCAAAGGAAAAAGCTAAATAAGTGCTCCCTTTTCGCAGTACGAAAAAAAACGTTCGCCTTATTTCCGTTGCATTTAAATAGTTGCCAATCATCAGGCCTTCTCGTGTATTAGAATTTTCTAAAATGTTTGTCGTTTATGGTAAAGCCCTTTTCGGCCGTCTCTGGGCTGGGCCGCGTTGTCGGCGTAACCCAATGAACGATGGCAACTGAAAAAAAAAAGCGAACGATGAAAGAAAGCAAAGCAGGAGAGTGTCGCGAAATTGGGAGTGGAGGGCGGTTCGCCGTGGAGGTCTAGTACGGCGCAGTTCGAAGTGTGCGGTGGGGAGAGAAGGGGGAGTATGCTGTGACCCGCATGAGGCGCTCGACGGCGCGACCATGGTCCCTACAAATATTAGCTAGTCTGCCGTCCGCACGCTTTCTCTACGGGAAGGCGTGCCCGCGCCGCTGATGCACGCACAACGCTGCGCAGATGGCGCTGCGCGATATCGGAACGCCCGAGCGGCCGGAGCGAGAGCGGGCGCAGGCCAGCCTGTGGCGCGTGCTACAGTCAAACCCGGTTATAGCGAACTGCAATATGCACCGCGATTAGTTCGATATATCCAAATAGATTCGATATAGCCGAACCCGCCTATAACGAGCTTATTCTTTCTACGAGTTCGCGCAGCCGCGGAACGCCCCGCCCCCCCCTCCCTTCCCCCCCCCCTCAAGAGCCAACAATCCGCCATCCGCGGATGCAGAAACGAACACAGTACAGTACCATTACCATACCACAATAATCCATCCATTTATTGCAGTATACAGCTACTTTCCGCCTTGAACTGCAAAGTTGAAAAAAAAGCGGTGGTTTTTGTTTTCACTTTTGTTTTTGTCGGGTTTCAAACTAGCATAAACTTCTCTAAACGAAACATTGTTTGCACCGTTCGAGTCCGCGTCCTCAAAATCTGAGAAGCATTGGCGGTGCACATCGACTACGAAATAAAAGCTGCATTATAGGCGTCGGCGGTCGTACGGGTATTTCACCTTCTTTTCATCCATGGTGACATCATCGCGAACGCTTGCGATAGCTCTTCCCACATGTTTCATCGGTGCTGCTGTCTTGGTCCGTGTTCGCTGACTGGGCGGTTTCCGTCCGCGAGTCACACGTGTCGGCAACCAGTTAAAAACGGAAAGTATTGGGCGTCACATCACTCCATGCGAGGTGCAACGTCTCAGTCGCGGCTCTTCCTCGTGGTCGCGACAAATCAGCATCTCAAGCGCCGCTCTGAGATCATGCATTTCGGAGGTCATTCTAGGCGCCCAGAGTTCGATATATCGGATGGGAACTTCGTTATAAGGAATGTGTTTCCAATGTATTTCCGTAACTGAAATATTTTTGCTCGATATATAGCATATTTCGCTCTATCCGGGTTCGTTATAGCAGGGTTTCACTGTACTGCGGCAGAGGGTCTTGTCGACCAGTTAGAGCGGTGAAATCGAATTGCACGAGGTACACTCAGCTCACAATTGAAGGTAAGATAGAACTATTATAAGACCTTTTATTTTGCGCGAATGGGGCTACGGAGCCTCTTTGCGGCCGCTGAATTTCGCGAGTGAGACCGAAGGATGAAACCGCAGCAACGAGAGTAGCTGTTTCGCTACCACCGCTGGAACCATTATTTAAGTGAAGCTTTCTGTCTCACTGATGGCCTAAGTCGCCTCGAAAAAGCACTGCAGGAAAGCCAACTGTCTCTGAGGTTTGATAGTACCCAAACTTCTGAAAATTTCGAGGTAAGCGGGGTTTTGGGTTAAGCGAAATGCCAAAAATGTATGGCCAGATAACTTAAATCAGAGATAGTGCTGGTAACAAATGCTCCAATGCACAGGGGCGCTTGCGGAATACAAGCAAAATAATTGGCAGAAAAAACAATTTTTATTTTAGGTATAGCGGAAGAAGAACTGCATGATTCTCGCCTGTTTCGCGTTCGCAACTGGTCCCAAAGAAGCGTTCTCGGGCTTCTCAATGCCACATCAACTGTTGGTCTCCAACGCTATATTCTATCTTGCTGTGAAGCAGGCAAAGCGTATGTGTCTCTTGCTCCTGCCGTTTTTGCGACTTCTTGAGACACGTCGTCGTCCACATCACCAGAAGCGTCTTCCCCAGCTATATCAACAATTTAGGCATTGGACAGCACTCCGCCAACGGGACATCGGCCGCGCACAGCGCGTATCCCGTGTAAATTTGCCGTTCGCGACGGTGTTCGTCGCGTAATGGGAGCTAAGCGTTAACCGAGAGCTTATCAGCTGCCTGCAGCGGATGTTCCATTGTGTCCTCTTTGTCAATATTTCGAAATATCCGTGATCCCCTGAAACAACGTTTCGAGACAAAGGGTGGAAAATGTCGCCTATGGCAGGTATATGTACGGCAAAAAAGAAGCTTCGACTTAACCGATATTTCGAGATACCCGAGTTTGAGTTATGGAGAAATCACTGTATCTGAATTGACTGAAGGTCGCCTGGTGGGAGTTTCCTCCCGTACGGGATACCCTGGCCTGCGCTGGCCACATAGTCCTTTTCACCAGCTAGCTACGCTGGGATGAGAGGAAGGAGCTAATCAGACGTGCACTCACTTCTCATATGTAGGTTGCGGGTTAGAAGAGGATAAATAAGCAAATAAAGCAAATAAATAAATAAATAAATAAAATTTTGGGTTTGTTGGCACCAGATAACTCATAATTTAGGGTGCCATGGTGGGGGCAGTATTTGCAAGTGGAGGGGTAGAAGGTGGGGTACATTGCATGGAGTAGGGTATTGTGGGTCTTTAGGTTCGTTTGTTGTCGTCGCAGTATTATAGCTTCGGTTGTGGATGGTTGTGGACTGAAATTCGCGGATATTCGTGTTCATACCTAGTCCCCTATTAATCGTCGTCGTCGTCGCCGTCTACTACCATTATCATCGTCGCCATCATCGTAGTTATCATCACCGTCAATATCGTCATTATCATCGTTGCTATCATTCTCATCGTCGCCACGAGAAGCGGAAGAGGACGACGAACATCGCAGCACCCGCCCGGGCGAGAAGCCAAAGCAGCGGCAGCAGCGTCCTTCGAGGAGCCATCCGAACCAACGTCCTCTCTCTACCTTGCCCTTGTACTCGACGTCACTGCACAAGGATCTCACACCACACCGACCACTGCCGCCATCTTTATGAACCCGGGACTCCACAGCGAGTCACGGCTGACTACTGTTGCCAACCGACATCGACCCACCTGAAAATGTGTAAGCCGAAGATGATATTGTTTTACTCTCGCCGCTTATTGCGCCCGCCGGTCGATCGTATTAACAATAATCGGGTTTCTACGGCTAACCTTGCGCCGTTTTCCAACCTATTCCTACGCGGCGTCTCTGCCCGGCAAGCCTGGGGCAATACAGATTAATTTAGACCAGAACACTTGTTTTCCAGTAATTGGGGCTATGTAATTGGTTCATATGATTTATTTAGTTTTTAAATATTTGCTCGAAGATATGAATACCCTTTGCAGCAACAAAAACCCGAAATTTACGATCTCTCCCCAAAGTTATACTTATATCTGAGTTCTTAAGATTTGGACCACGCTGGGTTATTTTATGTTTTGATAACAACGCCCGTGTGCGGAACTTTACGGGCATGTTAATGATTGCAGGGTTGTGAAACTTAATCCGCTGCCATCTACTACCGGTTTGTCGTAAGCACGGTGACGGTTTGGCGCGTTAAACGCTAAAGTTTCATTTTCGTCACAAGAATATTTTAAATATTAAGCGATTAATTTGTTGTACAAGTACAATGCATTCCGAGGGTGGTGCATGCGATACATACTTCATGTTCGGTAATTTTAACTGTTGTATTCCTCGATGCACGAAGATTGATGTTGATTGATTCTGGGGTTTAACGCGCCGACGCAACGCAGGCGATGAGGCCGCGCAGTAGGGAGGGGTACGGATAACGCTGACCACCTGGGGATCTTTATCGTGCGCCGAAATCTCGTACACACGGGCGTTTTTGCTTTTCGCCTGCATCAAAAAAGCGGCCGCCGGCCGGGAAACGAACCCGCGACCTCGTGCCAGCAGCGCAACGCATAGCCACTGAGCCACCGCGGCGGGGTTACATTCGTCATAACTGTCAAAGAAGGGAGGCCAGTACAACGAAGCAGTGGCCTGTGAAGGGTGCACCCCTGCACACAGTGGCTTCTTGCGAGGAAGCAACCTTTAGTACTAAAGAGTACATTATAATTCGGGTTGCTCGTTTTCGGGTTTTATTTTTTAAAACGAACGTGTTTTATGCAGGGATACAGCAATATTTTACTGGCGTCATATCCGTCACAGAACTGACGCGAGTACACCTTTTCCGAAGCGACCCGCCAAGCACACCCACAAGGCAGCCGCCGATCCGCAAATCATGCTCAGCTGCAGATTTCGCGGCACATTTCACTTTTGTGTTTTGCCGATTTCTACGACAGAGGAATCCTCCACAATTTTTATAGCTTTTTCTAAAATCTTCTTTGACATTTTCTTAAATTTCCTTCTATCAATTGCGAGCATTTACGCTATTAGATCGAAGAAACGTTTGCTGTTTGCTCCACCGATACCTTTTCTTTTGCATACCACAATGTTGCACTGTTGGTCGGTTTTTCAATTAGTTTCTTCATGTTTCCATCTATTCTTTGGCGTGGCGGGGGTTTGTCCAGGTTTGTCTTTGTTTTGGGGGGGCGGTACTTAGCATGCATTTTTGAAGACGATAGTTTTTCTTGGGCTACTTGACCGCAGGAAGTTTGGTCGGTCTGTCTGTCTGTCTATCCCTCGACAGTGAGACAGATGTTGCACAATAGCTTTGTATGCCCACAACCATTCCTAAGCATCAAGTTCTGGTTTTTGTGTTCATAGTTGCCAGCAATGTTGGGCAAAAACATTCTATTACACCAAGCTGTGGCATACCATCAATGCAGAAGTGTGATTTGCAGTGTTCCTTTATTGAAAAACACATGGATGCTTAATTTTTGCGATAGAAATTGAAATACTACATCCACAGTATTACGCTGTCGCTTAGAGTTGCTCGGGCCAGTGTTGCTCCCGGTGGCATTCCCGAATATACAACAGTAATAAAATATTCTAGTAGATTGTGCGTAGACCCCAGGAGGACAAGGGTGCTTGGATGCACGCGCTCGCCCCCGCTGCGGACCCCGGGGTGTGGGGCGAGTGTGGGCTTCCAGGCACCCTACGTTGGAGATTGGCCTCATTGTGGCGCAGTCTAACGCGGTCAATTTGATTTATTTAGGGGCAGGGCCGCGGGACGACTATAGTCTTGAAACGCCATTTGCAGCGAAGTGAGCAGATGTGCAGTCAATTTTTTTTAGTTAATTTTTATACCTTTCCCTGTTTTATATGTTCGATAGTTTTCAAATCAGTTCGTTCTGTGGGGCGCTGCCGTCATCATCACCATCATCATGATCATCATCGATAATGATCATGATCATCATCTATAACGATTACAATCATCATCAGTCTACTCATGTCCCCTGCAAGGCGAAGGGCTCTCCCGTTGACCTTCAACCGCTCCTGTCCGGCGCTGCTCGAGTCTACCATTTACCCAGAAGTTCCGTATTTCATCCTTCCACCGTGTTATTGGCCTTACCCTTCTACTATACCCATCTCTTAGTATCCAGTCTGTTACCCTAATAGTACACAGGTTGTCGGTTCGTCTCACTACATGGTCAGCCAAATTCCATTTCTTTTTCTTTATTTGAACTGTGATATCTTCTGATCCAGTTTGTTCTGTCATCCCGGTAGCTTGTTTCTAGTCCCTTAGTGTTCTTCCGAACATTATTTGTTCCATGGCGCGTTGAGCCGACCAAACGTGCATTCTAGTTGTTCGGTAAGGCGCCAATTTTCAGCTCCGTATGTCATCACCGGCAGTATGCACTAGTTGTACATTTTTTTTTGAGTGACAGAGTTAGCTTACTTTTCATTATTCGGGATTGCTTGCTGAGTGCTCCCCAACCCATACCTATTCTGCGCCGGTTTCTCTCTTGGGGTTGGGGTCAGCACTAACCATCTGTCCGAGGTATTTATATTCGAGTACTGCTTCTAGCATTTCGGTGTCTAAACTGAAGAGGACGTTTTTGGCATGCTTACTCCCGGTTACTTTAGATTTATAATATTAGTAATAATGCAACTTTATTTCTGTTCCATAAACAGAGATACAGAAAAAGGAACCGCGGAAAAAAGCTGTTATAGACAGCTTGACGATGCCGCAGCCCCCACGACAGCAGCATCACGATAAAAGAAAACACACAGTTATAAAGGCAACCGAAAAAAGTACCAATAAAAGCTAACAATCAGACACTCATTTTTGTTACACGTAATACCCTTTATTTTCAACGGGTATAAACACAAGAGATAAACAAGAAAGCAAATGAGAGACATAAAAAGGTTAAAACATTTTATACCCATGACACGTAATTCACGCTTAGAACATTTACAGATGTCAAAATCCGTGCACCCAAATACATTTAAAACAGAAGGCAGGGTATACTGTATGCGCTCTTTCCAAGTATTTAAACGGGCTGTAGGTACCACCCGGTTCCTAATTCTTGAAAGGTTAATTCATTTCTTCTGTCGCAACCGGGCCAAATCACGCATATGGTTGTTTGTTTCCGTTTCTATTTTGAATCGGATACTCAAACGATAAATGTACAAGTTGAAAATTTTGATAACACCACTTTCAAAAAAGAGGTCCCAGCTTGGCTCCCTGTACCCTTTGTTACAAACGTGACGAATAATTTTTTTAGTAAATAAATTTTATGTAAAGAAGAATACTAAGTTGACACAAGTGGTACCCTAAATCAGTCAAGCGTTTAAAAAGCTCCGCCGCAGACAATACAATGTAAACGCGCCTTAGTTCCAAGCTGGCCAGCCACGCAAAAAGCTCTGCTCCCGTGCGTAGATTCTCCCGATGGTGACCGTCCGGCCGCTGTGGACGGCGGCAACAGAAGAAATTTCACAGATTTGGGGAGAATATACCTTAAACGACCAATAACACCAGTTATTCGAGACAACTTATAATATGGTCTACATGATTATCCCAAGGCATGTTTGCGGAAAGCACGACACCTAGGCATTTGAAGCTATTCTCAAACTGTAAATTTTGCGAATTTAGTTTAATGGTAGAATAAGAGGGAACCGGTTTGTTTTTAAGCCGAAATATAGCTGTTTGTGTTTTTTTTTTTCGTTCATTCGCATTAAGTTTGCATCAGAACATTTACGCAGCGCCTCCATGGTGAGATTGCATGTCGATATAAGTTCATCAATATTATCGCCTGAAAAAAAAAACATAATGTTGTCGTCTGCATAAATAACAACTGTAGCTGTGTCACTAATATTCACAATGTCATTGAAATAAAGATTAAACACCAGAGGCCCCAGTATACTGCCCTGCGGGAGACCAGAGACCGCACGGCTATTAGATATTACGTTATCAACAAGCCAGCAGTGCCCCTAATACCGCAACACGCCAGTTTCATTTTCAGTAGTTCATGCTTCACTAATCAAAGGCTTTGGAAAAATCTACAAAAATTCCTATGACCCGAGCCTTGTTCACATTTATTTTTAGCCTCGCGGCCTTGCCTTCTGATTGGTGTTCCTCAAGCATTGTTTGCAGGTGTTGTCTTCCTCAGAAAGACTGTCGTCTGCAAACCTCGAATAGCTCTCGTGTTCCCCGTTTATCATAAGATCCAATGTTTTTCCAGTCAAGCTAAACCTTCCCTCCAGACATACTGTGAATAGTTTGGTGAGATGGTATCTCCCTGTCTCGTTTCGGATCTGGAATTTAACGCTTTGCTTTGGAGGGTTATCCTGCCCATTGCATGCGTTTAATTTCGTTACTTGATTTATGTGCCGTTTTTCTGTTGCCATTTTTTAGCTTAATTCCGTACGATCGGTTATCCACGTTTACGACATAAATGCTGTTAAGAGTGCTGGCTCGGCGAACTGTCCCATTTAGTAGAAGTACTCGCGTTGCAAAGTAGATTGATTTTCCCAATTTTTCTGCGCCTCCGTCGCTATTGTCGGCACTTTGTCATTTTACCTTCGTGTTTTTGGGTGTGAGAGGGGGGGGGGGTCTGTAGGATGTAACTTTTTGATTGCATTAGTTGATTTCGCTAATCCTACTTTTGGTGGGTTTTGGTCCTTGTCAATTTCGTAGGAATAATTATCTCCATTTACGCTATGAGAACTATAACTTGTGATAAGTTGCCCAAAAGGAATTTCCTCAAGCAAATGCGGGGCTTTGCGCGCTTGTTTCGTTTTTTGCGATACTTTATTGGTGTTTCTTTTGTTTTTAGGCCTTTGTTATTGTTCCGTCGCTTTAGGGGAGCACTGAAAATCATCATGTTTTTAACTTTGTTTAGTTTCAGAGCTTCTTCAATTTTTCATCCTTGATTTATAAATTTGACGTGTTTTGGCTTTGCTCTTTTAAAGTGATCAAACTAGCTGGCCACACAAACTCTCCCCTCTTGTACAAATGCTGGCGTTATAGAGTCAACTCCTTTTCACAATATTTTGCCCGCTCTCCGGTTGCTCTGGTCGGAGCTTTGTAATTTTGCCTTCGTTGTTTTGTCTAGATGGGGTACGGGGGGCTATAGGCCTCCTTCGCTGGAGTTTTGGCGACATGCAGAGCCCCTAGCGGCCGACGCCTCTGGGTAGTACAAAAGCAGACGACCCTCGCCGCCCTCCATGTGTTTTCAAATACAAGCCAGAGTGAAAGTTGGTTGTGGCGCTCTATGGCGTGTTTAAATGACTGCATACTGTATGAAATAGTCCTTAAAGTAGTCGCAGAGGCTAAACAAAATAATATCCGGTAAAAGAAGCCGATTTGTCGGCTTTCTTTTGAGCGAGCTGTCGCGGTGGTCGCGGCGTGGGACAGTATCGCCAGGTCGGGTGGTTTAACTGTTCGATGACAGTTACAGTTTTTTCTTCTTGCGTGCGGTCGACAAAGGAAAGTTCACGAGTAGCATAAACATGGAACGCTGCTCATCCTATATCCTGAGGTAACTGCAAAAGGTTGCTTCAGCGGGAGCATGCAAGCGAACGCAAGAATTGCGCAGCCGACTCAGCTGACACTGCTGGCCTGGCACCGCCTTTGAAATGAGTGGAAATTTTGTTTCGTATTTTCGCAAACTAAATGATTCTTGCGTAACGTTTTACACCGCACGATTTACGAATGGGAGGGTACATGTATACTGACGAGTAGGTGTGACAATAGCGCCAAATAAACAAATTAAGCGCTATTAAAGGGCGCAAAACATGCACCAAATCACACGCTTGCTGCCTGCAGAGGTGTGTACTTTTATAACATCACATAAAACAGCATAACATAACACAGCCGCATACACGGCGCGGGGCCCGAATATTTACATACGATCATCACTGACTGTGTTGGTTTTCTAGTGCATGGGTCGTCGAATGTGAACGCCGACACGCCAGTTTTGACTTCAAATGGCGCTAGACAGCGAGACAAGAACAGAGAATTGGCGTCCTCCAGTTGAATTGCTCCGCCATCTTCACACTTCGCCAGAATATCGTCAAATATTATTAGAAATTCGCTGAATTTTTTCTCTTTCCATTCAAATAAAGCCCCTTGATCGGCGTTTAGCTAAAGCAGATGAAGGGACTTTACATTCAAAGCCCCCCTCCCCCTCCCACCTGATTTGCCGTCCAGCCCTCCGCCGTGTCGGCTGCATGGAACTCGGCCGTCGCTGACCCTCATTCTAGGCTATTAAGTGCGAACTGGGAATCTATGCTGCAACAGCGTAATTAAGTGAAGTGAGAGCAAACAAGGAAAGCTAGCGGCCTCTTAGTTCGCCCGACCACTTTGTTTTACGGCCACTAATTTCGGAATCGCAAAACAGATTTCACTCTTCTTGCGGTCGCGGCATTTAGTCACTGAGACACGCAACAAAACGGCAAGCTAACGCTGCACCATGTATTCGTAACGGCGACGCAAACGAGCACTGTTTAATGAAAGTGCACGCATAGTGTGCAGGTACGCAAAGGAGCGGCGCACCGCAGCAGGCGAGCCTGCGGTCCTCCGGACTCGCTGGCTTTTTAAAGCGCGACCATCGCCGATTGCGTCCCTCTTCTTTCTTTTTTGATCGGCTGTTTTTGAGAAGTCTTTGTCACCTAGAGTTTTAGTTTATACTAGAAATTTAACTTAAAGTTTCACTTCGTACGACCATCGATCGGTGAACCTGCGAATAGCAGAATCCGTCACGGTCCCGGCACTTTCGTCGGCGCTGTAAACGTGTTTAGCGCTGTAAAGCTTTTTCCCCTAATGCCAGGTTGATCGCTGAAATAGATCGGACGCGTCGGGGATGAGCTGGTGACCACGTCGCAAAATAATCGGGAGTGTCGGGCTCATTTTGCTTCTGTCAACTCGGGATCCTATGGGACCCGCGCAGCTTTGTACTACCCGGAAGTACTGCCCGGAAGCCGCTTGCGCAGCGCCCCCTGGGCAGCGCAGGAGGCCTATATGAGTGATTTTTTATTATTATTCCATTGGTTGATTTTGCTTTTAGGGCGCAGCCCTTTGATTCCCCGTACCTGCTTCGCAGCGGCTTAGCGGCGGCCGTGGCGGCGACATCCGCGTACCCCATCATATCTGCGTACCCCACGAGCCACCCGAGCAGAAAGAAGACGGAGCGGAGCGAATGGCGAAAGTGTGAGGGGGAGGGCGGCACGCGCTGCTGAGGCGTCATCTTCCAGCGCGTCACCACGGCTCAGTATGTCTCACTGCTCCACCCGCACACTTTCGTCAGGCGCTCCCTTCCGTTAGTAGCTCATTCGAACCCCATCACATTCGCGTGGGAGGTTCAAACACTATTTGCAACAACGTGCTCAGCGGCAGCAAGCCGATTCTAGATAACAGCGGAGTAGCAGGCGCAGCCGTGCGTTCTGATCACGCGATCACTTCCTGAGACGAAGAAGATGTGCGCCGTAACCGAGCATGCTGCGGTTGGCGCTGCGCGCAAATTTGTGCTTGTGAGGGTATAGCAATCGTCATGCTTTTAGATGCAAAGAATCTCTTGCTCTCGGCTCCGTCGTCCTTCCGTTCCGCCGGCCCAGGAAGACACTGACAACACTGCGCTCCAGGAGCAGGGGAAGCGTGCTCGTTTCGTGGCTGCCCAGGAAGACCGGACAACACTGCCGCTCCAGGAGCAGGGGAAGCGTCGTCTCTCGTGCCGGCAGGAAGACACCGGCAACACTGTTCCAGCTTCTCATGTTGGGGCTACTTGTTGTGGCGCCCGTGCAAGACATGTCGGCTCATTCGGGCCGGTTCAGGAAGACACCGGTAACACTGTCGCTCCAGCTCCAGGAGCCCTTTAAGGGGAAGCGCATGCTCGTCTCGTGCCGGCCCAGGAAGACACCGGCAACACTGTCGCTCCAGCATCTCATGGTCGGGGCTATGTCCCTCCCTTGTTGTGGCGCCGTCCACACCCCCACTGCGCATGCTCGGCTCATCTCGGGCCGGTTCAGGAAGACACCGGTAACACTGTCGCTCCAGGAGCCATTAAAGGGTAAGACACCACTGGGCTTTCAGCAAGCCGAGCAGGCGCAGTGGGGGTGTGGACGGCGCAACAAAGACAAGGGAGGGACATAGCCCCGTGGCGTCTAATAAAATTACACCATCTTCCCGTAGGGGAACCCTGAGTAGTATGCGAAACAGCCATGGGCCAACGCAATTTCCCATTTCGTAGTTCCGGTAAGTGAAACGTGTGGTAGTTAACCAAGTTACCATGGAAACCAAACTGTAAATATAACGGTAGCTACGTAATTCAACCTAATGGAAACGATGAACGGAAAACTAATGGGCACTTGAATCGACCCATGGCTGCTTTGCATACTACTCAAGGGTTCCCCTACGGAAAGATGGTGTAATTTTTTCTCAGTTTTTTTAGGTTTCCATCGAATAATTATCTTCAATTACTGTATATAGCTATTGAGTTTGTTAAATCCCCCAAGTAGGAATTTCATGAACGAATGTGCTGTTTTTCATGGTTGTTTCAGTTCCACAAAAAAATCATTCGTTTTTCGGTTGTCCTTCCTTACAGCTTAATTTTCGCCTTCGTTTTCTGGGGACGCCGAATAAGATACATGTTCTTGATTTCGATAGATCGTTTTTTAATAGTCGTAAGGCTTTTCTTGTTTTCTATATATCTGTATTTTTAATTTCTCCGTTCAGTTATACACACTAGGCTATTATAACGACGTTTCCACAGAAACATTAAAACTTGAGCTAGTTGGTAGAAGACATTGATGGTAAGGGGGAAGGCAACGAATGGGCCGGAACGTAGGCTAGACGGGACTTTTCCTTTCCGTCCCGTTCGTTGCACTGTCCCTTACTCTCAAAGATTCTGCTGTATTGCTAAAAACACGTGTTTTTGCATGCAAGTTGTTGCGTAGTTACGCTCTGGAAGTACTCGGCAAAGGGCTACGGATTAGTGAAAGTGGTGCAAGTGACTCCTGCTGGGCCTGAACCGTACAGATTCGGTTGTCCGTAACCGTGGCTTCTTTCTGATGTAGAAAAAAATAACCCCAAAAGAACAGGGAGAAATTGCGCCTTGATGATTTTTACTGGGCAATGCTTCGCATATCACAAATATTCTTGGCTGCGTCTTCCTTTTCGGCGCTTTAGAAAGCTTTCTGGCCACGTTGTACTGCATTCCATTTGCCAGACGTCCACATTTACTTGTGCCAAAGGTGCCTCCACGTGAATTGCAGCTCGTTGAAATAGTTCTAAACGTCTCGTTATTCAGGCTCGTATCCGTTGGTATATGAAACAGGTTTGCTGCTAAATGTAATCCGTAGCTAAGTGTAAAGATTAGTTAGATAGTTTTGACTTCACCAGTCCCCGTAGGAGGAATCTGGATATAACAGGAAGTTGGGTGCGCTTACGAATTCCTTATTATTTGTCGTACTGTTCCATTTCTTTTTGCTGGCAAGTGTTTCCAGTAGAAAAGCGGTAAGGCCGCCTAAGAATTTCTTCCTATTATAAAGATGAATGTAAATTAGGAATATTTGAAATTACACCCCATAAGATTAAAAAGTTAACAGATGCTATCAGCACCGATGAGCGTAATCGTCTTATAGGTTGAATAAATATTCACTATCTTAGTAATATCTTGTTTAGTATCCTGGCACTATCGCACTATGCCCTTTAGAGTGCGAAACGTGCCAACTTTTTTTCCCCATTAAGTCCTCATCTTGAGGCACGATCGTTAAGATGGAGTAAAGTTAAGTTCGTTGTTGAAGGTGGTTGGTGTCACCGTGGATGAGTGAAAGTAGCCGATGACGCTGCCGCAGGAGGTAGATGATGAAGAAGAAGTCAATTTACACTTATTTACACAGACAATGAATCATAAAGAAAAACTGGTTTACAATTAAACGGTGCCGCCGCGCACAAGGTGGGTATCGTGGCACGATCCCTGGTAGGGGCCCGGAGGCCGAAAAGGGGCCAAACAGCCGCACGGTTGGCTTAAAGGTGCGTGGGGTCCTGGCGGCCAGAAACTGCCACGGGAGCGAGTCTTCGTGCGATCGCTCGCAGTAGCAGCTATCGACAAACTCATTGAACGACGTTCGAGCAGTAAGCCAACCATCCCCCTCCCCACAGCAGCGCACCTGCATTAGGGCTTGACCCCGGCTCCCCCCCCCCCCTGTCCGCCGCCCCCGAAAGTCGGGAGGAAACGAAAGCCTTCACCACAGCTGTGACGAAGGTCACCGGCAAGGCCGTCCCAAAGGGCTGCCACTCCGCCGACAGATGGGGGGAACAACAAAACCAGGAGAAGGGAGGAGGGTCATCGTCCCGACGGGGTCTATCGGCGCTGTCATCATTACAGATGCCAAAATGGGTTTTGCAGATTCACACATTAATACCAAAATTATTGGCAACTTTATGGGTTTTTCAACAAACCTTAACGGTGGCGAATCAGGATTTGTAGAAAATAGCAGATTACGGGTTACAAAATTACAGACCAATACAGATTTTTAATAATACTGTACACGTGGGTATAGTTAGTTGGTTTGTGCTCATAACTGTTACTGGAACAAGAATTAGTGTCAGTAAATGATAGATTCGATTTTGTTTCATGTTGAAGATGATAATGATCTGCGTTGGTGCCTGATGGTGGCGGCACTAATGACACGACGACGATGGTTGATGGAGGGTTTTTTAAAACGGTATATTTAAGCGAGAGACATATACAGGATATTTACAGACTGAAGTAGACAAAGTAAGAAATAAAATGGGGTTCTATGTCAGCTAAGACTTTGTGCACGCGGCATACCCCCGTCAGCGACGGACCCTGACCTAAAACTACCCAAGTGGTGAGATCCTCCCTAGCCTGACCTGGCTAGCCCGGCAATACGCCGGCCGTGCATAGCACATAAACCCTGAAGATTCGACCCCGAGACGTCGTGTCTCGTGGTTTTAATGGGTTACTTAGGCCCCACCCCCGATACACAGGCCAATCGGTATCTCCTGGGCACCTGATAGGATGGATTAAAATCCGGGCCTAAACCACGGTGGGCAACGCCCCCCGTAACCCTCAAACGCTGGTTCACTCTCTCTCTCCAAAGAAAAAAGAAAAGAATCAAAAGCAACCCAACAAACACAACAAACACTCAAAAAAAAAAACCCGCGGAGACCGTGCAAGCGGACGGGAACAAGCCTAGGTGGCTTCAGCCCGTTCCCACGATTCTCGTCCAAGACAGGACAGCCACTCAAGCCAGCTGAAACCCATAACATCCGTCTTAACGACCCGGCGCGTCCCCAAGATTCTCCGCCGTTGACAGCCTATGCCCCGTTAATTGGACCGTGGGCTGGAAACAGCGCGCAGGGACAACAGGACACGGCGGCCGGCTCAGGCGTCGCCTCTGCCGCGCCCATACCGGGCGGATGCACGAACCCCGTCGCACGCCTTCACTCCGCGGGTGTACGGGCCAACAAAAGGAAAGCTATCGCCATAAATCGGCCACTGTCTAACCACAGTTGACAGCTCCACGCTCCCCCGTCTCAGAAGCGCGTAGGGACACTTTTTTTTACAAACCGTCCCTCTGGCTAAACGCGCGCGCAGACGGCCCCCGAAGCAACCGCTGCCACGTCCACGGAAAGCGCATCGAGCATCCAACCCACGCTTTACCACGCTCGTACTGTGCTTTGCAACTCGCCGTTCAAAACAACGCCACAGTCCAGCTGAGGCTCAAGACAATTCGTCTCTGAGCAGGCGTCATGATCGAAAGGCCGTTCGCTGTTGACAGGTTGGCTGCCATAAAGCCCTTCATGAGCCCTTCAGAAAACCGCCGCTTTCCAACGCGTTCGACTTTGCAGCGTCGCTGGCGCCTGGAACCCTTACAGCGTCCAAAAAACATTTAAGCATTTTTGCTGTCAATGTTTTGAAATGGAAAAATGTGATAAAAGGGTAAACCTATCATAGAATGGCTAATGCTTAGGGCGTGATATAAGCGCGTTGCCCAAAGAGCTGTACTTAGTCTTAAATTGCGGGAGAATATTTTGATAATGGCCTAGAGGCAGATAAGCCCAATGTTTCATTGCAGCCGTAACAGAGGGGAAAGTTGCAAGGGTATCTGCTTGTTTCTTTGCATAACACGTAGCCAATCAGGCCAAATAACCACCCCTCCTTTCTCACCTTCGCATACTGGGTGCCCTTCCTTCCCCTTGCCACTCGCCTGATGAATAGCCTTCAGGTTTGCTTCAGTCCCGCGGTCGCATAATTAGGGCGCCATCTTCTTGGCAGCGCACATCACTTTGGTGCTGCCATTGTTTTTCTGCTATCTTAAAAATAAATTCACCGTGAATGTATACTTGAAGAATACGAGTGCTTTCCTGCATTTCAGTACAAAAAGCAGTTTGTCTTCAAAAATTGCCCCAAACCATGCTGTGAACAACAAGGTCGAAAACTGGGCTGGTTGGTATACATTCATGATTAACCTGCGCAAACTAAACGGGGCGAGAGAGGACTACACCGCTCGTGGTGCGTACTCGTCTCTCGTCCCGTTTAGTTTGCGCTGGTTAATCATGCATGGTGTGAACGTGTTTGGAAAATGGGACAAACGAATGCACGGCATAAAGCCTGATTGATCGGGGTGCAGCCGAAACTTGCTCGAAATTAAGCGATTTTTTAATTCTACTCTTTTCATTACGTTAAAAAAACCTAAGCATAGCAATGCTATCCTATCGTATAAAAAGGGTCTTCCACGGCGGCTCTGTGAAACGGCCGGAATGGCTTAGAACCCTTGCTTTGTGATATTTAATAGACGCTTGCCAGACGATAGGATAGCCCATCCTGGCAGAAGCACCACACTGTGATGTTGATTGTAACGGAAACCGAACGGGACGTCGTTGTAGCGCAACTTAACCGAAACGGGGCTTGAACAGCCCGCGGCATGCACGAGCTGACAAGAAGGGGCTTCCTGCGTCGCGGTGTACATGACTTCGTTACAGGCGAAACGCCCTCAAACTGTACAAGGCACCAATACAGAGACGGATGCTCCGTGGCCGTCGTTTTGAACAGAATGTGGCCATGTAATCATCGGCCGCCTGTAGACGAATAAAGGCGCACTCTTTAGGAAACCGTTCGCATCTCCCCGACCCGATCCTGAGCAGTTGTGTTCGTAGGGGCTGACGGTAAACCATGTGATTCCTACTGCGCACATTTCCAATTGTATTAAATTCTTGCCAACTTTCTTACAGCCTTGTCCACGGCGTCCACGAGCAGATGTAAGTAATAATATTTTGTATAATTTCTGCCATTTGTGAGGCGCGGGATCTTCGAAAACGCGTCTGAACACAATCTAGTTCTGCACAGCAACGCTCCCAGGTGGAGCCGAGGAGCATTCACGCGAACGAATGCCAACTGGTCGTCTAACGTGATGGCGACTTCATTTTGTCACGTGACCGCAAGACAAAAGACACGGACCATGATGATGAGCGATGATTTAATGGGTGGCATTTACGGCGCGTGCACCAGGAGTAGGTGCTATTCGCTTCGTAGTCCTCTTCGGAGCCTGCTAGCATGGTGCAGCGCACCACTGCTAACGTCTTTCTTCTCGTATCAGTATTCTATCATAATGGACTACTGTGAAGCAGTGCAAAACGCGAGGACCAACAGTTAACGAAGCCACGAAGACAAAAAATCAGTTTTCGTTCATACAAAAGATTGCCTCGTTAGAATACTGACACCACTTTCAACGAAAACTTCACTCACATAAGCTGTATAACTAGGAAAGAAGGGAAAGGCCATGCGACCCACTCGCTCATTTCCCGCAACAGAACCTATGATGTCATACCAGCCAGCTCTGCGATTGGCGGAGGCCGGCAAAAGCAAACGCAAAAGCAATAGTAAGGGTTTGTAAGCTTGCCGAACGGGCTATTGGCGCTTAAATTAAGGCCACATTCTTTTAAGCAGTAAGGAATTGTGGGACTGACAGTGGAAGTTACGAAAGCGCACAGTACCATAGAAGTACCGATGCGTACTGCTGTTGGTACTGCGCGAACTATGCTTGGTTTAAAGCTGCACAGGACTGCGAGGCTTTGGGGGTAGTTTTAGACGACACTTGCCGATTGATGCAAGCGAGGGTGTCTTACGTGATCCATATTTGTCGAGCGAGCAATTGTTTCACGAACGAATTATTTCCTCCCTGAAGAAAAAAAGGCCAGGTTCAAATACGGTCAAATAGAAAACCAGAGGCAGAAAACGGCTTGCCACGGTATGGTGGCGCCATCTAGGTTCACTAACGGTAAACAAGGCTTTCCAATCGGCTGCAGAGCGGTCGGTTTCTCTGATGTCATTGCAGACCACGAAAACGCACGATTTAGCGGTAAAATCAAATTTTAAACGTAAATTGATTAATTTCTCTGTGAATAAAACATCGTTTCCATCCGGACAAGCGCTGGGGTCACAATAAAACACGAAACCTTTCGAATAATAGTCTTAATGGATCTTTAATCACAACAACGAGCGCTGTTTAGTACTGTTATATTTGTACTCCTAACGGTCGGTCCTCGTTTTAGCGCTGTTTTTCTGCAGTCATTATGAACTAACTGGCTCCACTCTATATTGTAGCTTTCCAACCTGCAAAGGCAGCAGCATTTCGCTAGTTTTGAAATCCCCGTCTGACGTCAATATTCGATACGTTTCGTTTACTGAAAAGAGACGCAAAGCAAATGACTACATTGACGGTTATTCTTTCGTGTTAGCTGTTCGATTATCAAAGCTTTTTCCGGGGTTTGGACAGTATATCGAACGCCGTTTTATCCAAACCGTTTCATCGAAACTGTTTTTCCCGGCCTTTTCGTGTAACAAAATTTGCAGTACGTTTTTTAGTTTTCTCCTCGCAATGTAATCTGCAAATCTTGTCTCCACAGCGAGACTAACAGCATTTGTCATCTTTGTACTAGTTTTCCCTTATTTCCTGCGTGCTTTTTATTTTTGTGATGCGCGGAATTTTTCTCCGCAATTTTTTTTTTGTTCATTGCACCAGGGGTGCTGCCATAATGAATCTCCTTGTGTCTCTAGTGCCCCCTCTGATCCGAAGCATATCACGGCATTGTGGCGCATAGACTAGAATTCCTCGATATTCTTCGTACTTCTTTGTATACACCGCTTTTGTGTCGACACACAATCTAATTATTTCACCGCGAATGTTATAGATAAGTAAGGCCCTTCTTGGCGCATGTGGGTCCAATGTCAACAATCTTACTGGAACGCTAGGAAATTCTCTCCTGATTTCTGCATTGCTAATTCTTAACGGGCATTCAGTTCAGTTGCTAAGAGGTTACCAAGCCTCCTTCTACTGTTCTCGATGCCTTGCTTGAACCAACGAGTGACAAAATTAGTCACCCGGTACTACAGGTTCTTCGTTTTCATATCTCCCCCATAGTTTTACCCTAGCATGTTTTACGTACACGAGGGGGGACGGAGGCGGATGGTATGTCCATAATCGTTTACGTTTTCATCAAAAGGCTTAAAAAACAGTAAGATAAAAATTGTAAACACCAAAACCAAAAACAGAGAAACCGTGCAGGTCTAGTCAATACATTGCCGTCACTGTGTTAGCTGGAGATAAAAATGTAAAATTGAAAAAAAAATCGAGAACGAGCAAACAATCAATATGGGCCGTACGATGACCTGGACAAAGCACACAAAAGCCAACCAAATGCGTTGTCTGGTCTGGCGTGTTTCCTCCAAGGCACCAAGGAAACGTAGGGTTGGCGAATCGAACTGGGAGCGTAAGAGTGTTGATGCATAAGTGGAGAATTATACGAAATCCCGTATTTTTTATTTGAGCATGACTAATGGGCGGCTTTTTATTTTTCTCTCTCGTAGTAGGCCCCTGGCCCCTCACCGAAGGAATTCTAATCCCGAAACTTCTCAACTCGTTAATCCCCTGACGTGTATTTAAAGCCAACTGGGGAGGCACGTGCGGATTCGCCTTCGCACAAAGGCACAGGACCCAGCTCATGCAGTCTCCGCCGCGTGAAGATAATACGCTGCGTGTTTTGTTACCATATGTGCCCCGGTCAACTTTTGATTTTCCGCCTCGCGTGTAGAAAGACCGTGGTTCCAATCCCGGTGCCGGACAACCTCCCCCCCCCCCCCCCCCCCCAAAAAAAAAAAAAAAAACTCGCAATTCTGGAATGGCAGGTGGGGCTTGGGTTGCGGCCTGACCCCGGCGACCATTGCCGGTAACGCACTCCCTCACCAGAGCAGGATTGGCCACCCTGGTGTTGTAACGGCCACAACTTCCCACGAATACGCCAATTAACCCACGGCCCTCAGTCTCCAGTGGCTGCGAAGCAACTGACAACGGCGGCGGTCAGACCTGTGACGCAGCAGGGGGCTGCTAAGAATCCCTGGACCCGGAGAGGCCACCATTGGAATCTGAACCTGGCAACCTGGACCCTGAACCTGGCAACACGAGAACCTTATCGAGTGAAGCGAGTCTAGAGGGGTTGTTCGAGGAATTAAAGGGCATCAAATGGGTTGTAATAGGGCTTAGTGAGGATAGGGGAACAGGTGAAGACTTTACGGTGCTGAAAAATGGACACGTTCTATGTTACCGTGGTCTAGAGGACAGAAGAGAACTAGGCGTAGGATTTCTAGTCAATAAAAGCATAGCTGGCAACATAGAAGAATACTATAGCATTAACGAAAGGGCAGCAGGTCTTGTAATTAGACTCAATAAGAGGTACAAGCTCAAGGTGGTACAGGGCTATGCCCCCCATCCAGCCATGACGACCAGGTAGTGGAACGCTTGTATGAAGATGCGGAATAGGCAATGGCTAAAGTAAAAAACACAGTATAGCAGTAGTTATGGGAGATTTCAATGCTAAAGTAGTCAAGCATCAGGCTGGAGACAAGGCAGTTGGTCACTATGGTCTGGGGTGTAGAAATAGCACGGGGGACCTACTAGTTGAGCTTGCAGAACGGAATAACCTACGCATAATGAATACCTTATTCTGTAAACGGAAGAGCCGGAAGTGGACGTGGAGGAGCCTGAATGGGGACCATACAAATGAGACTTCATATTATGCGATAACCCTGGCGTTGTGAAGGATGTGGAAGTGCTCGGAAAGGGTAAGGTGTAGTGACCAATCGTATGGTAATATCTCGAATTAAGCTAGATTTGAGGAGGGACCCTAACAAGCTAGTACTAAAAGAAGCCGATTAATGAGCTAACAGTAAGGCGTAAATAGAAGAATTCAGGATCGCGCTGCAGAAACCGATACTCAGCGCTTACTGAGGAAGTCGAGCTTACGACACAGGAAGCCAGCGACAACCTTAACACGCATTATCACGGAGTGTGCAGTAGAAGTCGGGGGCAGGATGGCTAGACAGGATACTGGTAAACGTTCCCAGGAGACTAAAGATCTAATTAGGAAACGGCAAACCATGACAATCTCCATCCCAGCTGACAGAATAGAACTAACAGGAGCTTTCTAAGTTAATCAGTAAGTGTAAGACTGCTGACATAGGGAAGTATAATATGGAGAGGATCGAATACGCTGTAAAAGAAAGGAGGTAGCCTGAAAGCAGTAAAGAGGCGCCTTGGCGTGGGGAAAAATCAGATGTATGCACTTAAAGACAAGCAAGGCAATGTCATCACAAATAGCGATAACATAGTCACAGTGGCAGAGGAGTTCTATAGGGATCTGTAAAGTAGCCAAGGACATCCAGGATAATGCCGAACGAGAAAAGTAGTTCAGAGGAGATAGACATCCCACCAGCAACGACCGAAGAAGTAAAGGAAGGCTTTGAAAGAAATGAAAGGAGGCAAAGCACCTAGTGAGGATCAGATAACAGCAGACCTCTTGAAGGATGGAGGAGAAACTGTACTTGAAAAACAGGCAAACGTGTATACGCAATGCCTAATTACCGCAAGCGTACCGGAATCTTGGAAGAACGCGAACAACATCCTAATCCATAAGAAAGGTGACATGAAGGACCTTGAAAATTACAGGCCGATCAGCTTACTGTCAGTCGTCTACAAGGTACTTACCAAGGTAATCACTAGCAGAATTTCTGCAACCATAGATTTCAGTCAACCTAAAGAACAAGCAGGGTTTCGTAAAGGCTATTCAGCAATGAACCATATTCACACGATCAATCCGGTGATAGAGAGGCGCGCTGAGAATACTGAACCCCTATATATCGGTTTCATAGATTATGAGATAGCATTTGACTCGGTCGAAACCCTAGCAGTCATTCAGACATTACGGAACCGAAGGTAGATGAGCATTATGTAAGAATACTAGAGAATATCTACAATGGGTCCACACCTACCATCATCCTCCATAAGAAGACCAGTAAAATACCTATAAGGAAGGGCGTCAGACAAGGAGACACAATCTCTCCAATGTTATTCACAGCATGTTTGCGAGAAGTATTCAGAACGTTGGATTTGGAACAGGTGGGAGTAAGGGTTGATGGAGAATACCTCAGTTACCTCAGATTTGCTGATGACGTTGCCTTGCTAAGTAACTCGGGGGATGAATTGCAAAGCATGCTTTCCGCACTAGACGAACAGCTTAGAACCATGGGCCTGAAAATTAATATGCAGAAAACTAAAGTAATGATCAATAACCTCGGCACAGCACAACAGTTTGGGCTAGGGACCGAAGTAGTGGAAGTGGCAAAAGAATATATCTACTTAGGCCAAGTTGTGACCCCGGATTCCAACCATGAGGCAGATATAATTAGAGGGATCAGAATGGGGTGGAGTGCACACGGCAGACATTCTCAGATAATGAATAGCAGCCTACCATTGTCCCTGAAGAAGAAAGTGTATAACAGCTGCATCTTACCCGTACTCACCTACGGGGCAGAAACTTGAAGGCTCACTAAGAGGGTTCAACTGAAATTGAGAACTACTCAGAGGGCAATGGAGCGGAAAATGATAGGTGTAACATTAAGGGACAGGAAGAGAGCGGAGTGGGTCGGGAAACAAACGCGTGTTAAGGACACTGGTGGAAATTGGGAAGAAGAAATGGACGTTGGCAGGGCATGTAATGCGCAGGCAAGATAACCGTTGGTCATTAAGGGTAACAGAGTGGATCCCTAGAGAAGGCAAGCGTAGCAGGGGGCGGCAGAAAGTTACATGGGCGGATGAGATCAAGAAGTTTGCAGGGACAAACCGGTCACAGTTGCAGAGGACGGGGGTAATTGGAAAATAATGGGAGAGGCCTTTGCCCTGCAGTCGAGCGTAGATAGGCTGGTGCTGCTGCTGATGCTGATGATGATGATGAACGAGAAACGCAAATTGTGACGAAATGTTGTGCTATGTTACGGGGTTCCCTACTGCAACATGACCTATGACGAGTTGTCCTACCTGACGAGTTCCCCTATGATCAGTAGGCTGTAACGGGTCCATGACGAGTTATTCTGGACTCCACCCCCTGTGTTGGGGCTTCACTTTTACGATCGGAAGCCCGCCTCCCCGCCTCCTTCCTCCTCCACCCCCCCCCCCCGTTTTATTCAGATAGCAGTAATCTTACTGAAGTTGTTGGCACAATATTTCTCCAGATGCAAACAATGTGACCAGAGGGTCCGAGTAGGAGTCGTGTGCAAACCACGTGACAAGAAAAATTGGAGGAGAAGACTTTGGATCCTGTAATGATAAACCATGGCGCAAGGGATATATTGGGTAACACCAACCTAAATACACCAATACACACCTAAGGAATTATGCGCGCGGGGTTATGGTTGCGATTATAGTGGCGAATTCTGTAATATAAACAAGGGGGACATATATTCTTGAGCGTAATCAATGAAGGCGCAACAAATTTAAAAATTACAGTATAACAAAGGTGATCGAAAACACGGGAACGACGCGTCAACAAATATGAGCAGCTTTAGTTTGTCATGCACGCCAGAGACAATGCAGAATGAAGCTAAGTGCAGGTTAGGTTAACTCGATGGCCAGTTACACAAAATAAACCCCGAAAATTACAAGGAAAACCACAAAACCACAATTTCAATAAAACGGACATAAGTGGTTCGATAAAACGGGCATCTTTTAGATAAAACAGCGTTCGAATAAACGGCGTTTGATATAACGGAGTTCGATAAAGTGTTTGTGAACTCTTAGTGAGTCTTGCAACACTCAGTTGCGAAAGTATCAGCTTAAGCTTTTTATGGAGGGCCGGCGCATCGTATCAGCAATCATCTTCTACAAACGCCTCGGTCCGGCTGTTCATTAGGGGTGTTTACGCTGTGGACCTACGCCTGAGATACGATGTGCGCTGCAGACGACTGATAGAGAATGTTTTTGACCACATGCTATTGTGTGCGTGTGTGCGTGGCAGATAGATTCAAGTTGAACTGATGGGGTTAAGGTGCTGCCTTTTTCTGATAGTGTTCAGAAGTACTGTGCGGTTTGTAAATTATTCATTTTTAAATCGAAGAAGCCGTCGTAGTACACTCGCTATTCAAGTGTGCGATGGCAGGAAATCTTCCGGAAAGTGGGGAACAATAGTCGCCGGGTATAACTTAAGGGACCTTCTGCCATCCAGTCACCGCCATCTTTGATGATATTATAACGTGGCGGTGGATGACATGAGTCATGTAGCGATGAAGCGATGTATGTACATAATGCGAAGGATTATTGACTATTTACATGCGATCATAACACAGCCCTGGTTGGCTGCGCCCCCACACGGGTCTTCATTGTCGTCATCGTAGTTGGGGGCGGGCCATGGCGCCATGGGGCTTGCTCACTACGTCCTGGGACATCACCTCCCCCCCCACTTTAGTGGATGGGGGTGGGGGGGTGATGTCCCGGGACCTTGCACCAAGAACGATAACGACGACGACGACGAAGTGCCTCGCACGCACCTTGACCGAATTCTGTCGCGGCCGATGCGTACATAATGTAAATAGATCGCTTCACCCCATCGCATCGTTTGCCCTGCTCTTTTGCCTGCCGTCAGGTAACAATGTATCACGACACGCCTTGCGTTTCACGAGCAATCTACACGAGCAACAAAAGCATGAAAACCGCTTTGTAGCTTGCGCAGAAGGCATTGTTTACAGCCTTCCGTTGGACTGTGGGAAAAGGTATATCGGCCAAACAGGGCGGTGCCTCAATGATCGGCTCCGTGAACACAGCAATAACGTAAACAATAAAACGGGGGGAAGGCTTGCGTCACACTGAAAGCAGCATGGTTGCAAGCCCCTATTTGACAAGTGCGCAGTTGTTGCCAAACATAAGAACCAGCTTACGCGAGAGATATTAGAAGCACACATGATAGCGAAAGCGGACCACGAGTTTGTCAGCACTGCGTCTGTCGCCTTATCAAAGAAAGAGCGTGATTTTTTTTAATCGAGTGTGACGTGTGAAATTGTACTATGACGTGGGCCAGTGTTCATGTGTGTATATATGTGTTTTCGTCTGCTAATAAAACCGTTGTAAGTAGCGCCTTGTGTGTCCCACTCGCTTGTCCCTGTGTCCTAGCGCTTCAATTCTCCGTAATGTTATACCAACGGGCCCAAACCAGCACACTCGTGTACAATCAACGCTCTACCAATCCAGGTCTCCGAAGTCGCCGGTTATCGTTCATTTCTAAAGGCTCGAACAAAAAAAAAGTTAGAATTGTAACGTATTGTTATACCACATCTCTGTGATTGTTCGTTTAATTATGAGGAACAAGGAGCACATTCCAGGTGGCCCAGTTTTACTTTTGATTCAAACGGCCCTGCTTCCCTGGAGATTTGTCCTATGTTCACCAGTTCAGCTCATAGCGCTCAATTTGTCTTTACTATGCAGACTAAAGAGTAAACGAAATATCAGTGAGGCTGTGCCATTGGGTCAACATCAATGAATAATTGCATGCGGGGACGCTCTGATAAGGAACACAATGAAAAAGGTCTCCAGGCACGAAGAGTTGTACACACACTTTTCTAATATTTGAATAGTTTCATAGTTTCATTGGTTTGTTTCGTCGATTTTTGCGCTTTCAGTTATCGCACCAACCATCCCCATCCACATTCTTGTCCTCGTTTCACTCATGCAAAGTGTCTTTACCAGGGTTGAAAAGCAGGTACCTGTGCGCGGTGGTGTAGTCGCAACATTGGTGCCTCAAGGTTGATTCAAACGCTATTTTATTTTTTCGTGGAGTCCCCGAATGATTTATTTTCATATTAAGGCCTTCTTTCGTTGTACGCAGCGATGTTTTATGAAAATGACTAAACTTCGAGTGTCTTCCTGACGTCTGTTCCGCGTTTGTGGTGGTAAAAACAATTTGACTGCATTACCTTTCAGTGCTACGGTAGAAACTTGGTACCTTTCCTTGCAAGAATTTTCCTCTTACTGAGGCTTGAGTTTAATCTACCTGCTCAATTATTTTCTCCTTATTAGATTGAATGGCTTTACGGTCACAAGGCGACAAGCTTCGCAGTTGCAGTTTCGAGCGATTCAAATGCAGTCACATCAATAACCCTGGTCCATATATTGACGTCAACCACGCTAATAACTTGCGCTATATTACATTTTTTGAGCTCCTGATGTTTTGTAAACCTTAGTATTCACCAGAAATTACTCCATCGGCTTTCCCCAGTGTCAATGCTCTGCGTATTACGATTGTTTGTTTCCAGTGAGGTTCTTTGTTCGCATCTCATCTCAATGATGTTTCTTAGAGAAAGGATGTGATACAGAAAGAAAGACACAGAATTAAGCTTTTCCTGGTTCCGGAAATGCAACCTGCAGTGAAAACCGGAAAATATGGTTGTCTAGTGCCCAATTTTCAGAGGCGCCAGGCAACGTCGGAAAATGAAACAAAAGGGTCAAGTTGTGTTCGCTGCTTGAACGGAATAGTTGCTACCCCACCCTGAGACAGTGAATGTTAAGCGAAGCTGTTCTAAGCCAGTACAAAATTCGGATGGTGGATGGTATGAAATGTTCCTCACACATTCGGCGGCCTTGTAGTTTGCTCTCCGTTCCTCTGGCGGAAAATGCTCGGTTCTTCCTAGCTTGACGCATGCGCTCGGCGTCTTGGGCAAGAACCGCTGGGTCCTACCTAGGCTGACACATGTCCTCACCCTCGAATGACAGCAAACCCTTTTTCGGGAGCAGCTGCCAACCTAGTCTTTACCAGGAACACATGTGAGTAAGGGGGTCCCCTTTGTTCGCAGGCGCCGTATCATCCATCAGGTGGTTTCGATGCTTGTTTTGTGGTTTTTGCATTACACAAATACTAAGGTCTAAGCAGTAGGCCTAATTAGCCTGACGCCTGCACTGGTAATCCTGCATGAGGTTGGGTCCTGTCTGGAATTTTCGCTTACAAAAACCTTTCCTACCAACGTGAGGCTGACACCTTGGCTGTGAAAGATCGTCGATTTCTGCCTACAACTGGCACAGTGTGGTATAGTGCTGCACTGATAGAGTGCGGGATTCAAGGGATGACATTTTGCTTCCGTTTCTGCATTTCTTTCCTTTGGTCTCACGGTCTTTAACCTATGTGTTTAGTTGTTCAACCACATCTGCAACATCTTCTACATAATATATTACTTGACAACGTGATGAGGGGTCACACCTTCATCTGACTGCAACATGTTATTTGTGACAAATTATCCCGATTGGATGCCACTGAGCACAGTCAAGGTTTGACGCATCGTGGAAGTAGGAAATGCAACGGCGTGTGTTGTCTTTATAAATTGCGGTGGGTTGAAGCTCACACCGGCTCGCCTATTGCATGCACGCAATCGCTCCTTGAACAGCTTTGAACAATGGCTGTTGTTTGGCTCAAATATTTTTATGGCGCTTTAATTGGCGGTTATTATCACATGGGGTTATTATCAAGTATTTATGGAATAGTTTAGAAACAGTATTTTCATATGCATTTTGGGGGCAATTTCATGTTAAATTAGAAGACAACCAAGAACAATTCTGCAAATTTACCAATGTTGATTAGACTATCTTTGCAGGACGATGTACCTTATTATCTAGATCTGAAGAGAGGGTTACAACTCGAACACGTTTTGACCACTTGTGGAATATACGGGTTACATGTTCACAAGCCAAGTTAGTTGGTGGAAATTTCAGAAAGGATGTTTTGACCTTACCCAAGACTGTGCTTTTTCCAGCCTCGAGCCGGGGAAGAGCGGTAAGTGCAGAGGGCTGATTTTTGCTTTTGTACCTCACCTTCCTCACCAGTACGCCATCCCTTTGTAGCCAGCTTCGCGATGGAAAATCATTTCCCGACAGAAGCATCTCCTTGCGATATTCTCACAGAACTGGATTACTAAATATACTAGCATGAAAAGAATCATGTTGTCATAAACGTAATCTTGTGAAATACCCCAGTAATTTGACAGCAACCACGCTTTGTCCAAAAATGTCCTTCGTTAGGCGAAACTCTACGGGACGGAATTTATCCCATGCATTTTGATTGTACAAGGGTGAGTTTTATTGATGGAAACGTCCGACAAACAACCCTTTTAAAGTTTTCTTCACACTGCTTTTCAAATAACAAGTTTAAAACTATCATGAAGTAAGGCATCAGAGTACGCTTCAAAAGCACTGTGAAAAATAGCGTGCACTACGTCTGCTTGACTGATCTTATTTCTTGTCATGGGTGCAGATGGTTTCCAATTCCGTATGCCAGCAATCAGAAGGGCGGAAGTTTCATTCTGTATCTTTAAGACAAGCGCAATTATCGTGTTCATGCTCATGTTTTATCATGGTAATGAGTGGCGGTGTAGCACCACGGTAACCCAGTGGGCAACGGTCTAATTAGTGTCGTATCATGGGGCGATGGAAGCAGTCATAGTCTATTTAACCCTACCGGACCAACCGCTTCCGCTCACTGACTAGCCAGAGTCACTGTTAATTATTGATAGCGACACTGGCTAGTCAGTAAGCAGAAGTGGTTTCTCCGGTTCGGTAAAATCAAGGCAGGCTGATCAGTTGCTGTTGAGAAACGACAAAAGCGAGGATTACTGTACTGCAGGGGAGAGTCTGTCTTGATTTTTACCCAACCGGCCCAACCGCTTCCGCTCACTGACTAGCCAGAGTCATTGTTTAAAGGGACACTGACGTGAATTTGTCAAGCTCCCGTTTTTGCTTGCTCTGCGTAGACTGGCTCAAATTAGCACACTTTTCATCGTTTATCCGGTTGACAAATCGATAACTATTGTACAAAGCGCGAAAGAAGAAAAACTACCATGCGCGGTTTGCGGCGGCTACACCAACTGAGGCTGTGATGACGTTGGGAAGAGGGGGCACGGTGATTGGACGATGCCCAAGGTTAGCAATCAAACAAGTTTCGGTTTCGGTTTCGGTTTCGGTTCTGTAAAACACAACCAACGGCGTTGTTGGATGGGCATTCTCAATATCTCAGTATTCATCGTACCACTCTTCTGCCATGTTGTCGTCTGTAAAATGCATAAGATAAGCCTCCCAGGACGGCTTGGGATCGTAGCATTCACTAGCCGAGGCCTACGCAGTGCATGAACAAACTCCGCGTCCCCGCAGACACTCAAATGCCATGTGCTTTTCCCCTGTATTTGGTGCTTGCCTCCCTCATGCCTGTATTGTAAAAAGCGGGTTCCCACCAGGCCAAGGGTCTATTGATTCTGGCCTGTGCCCACTGCCCGCAAGCAGTCGGTGCTTATGGCAACAGCACGCCAACGAGAACTCGCCAGCGCCAGCCTGCGCGCGTTCTGTGAACTAGGTCGTGGAGCAATGAACGTTGCGGCCCAAAAAAAAGGTGAACTCAGTATAGAAAACATCGGCGAAAAACGAAAAAGTTAACTTATAAAAAAAAAGCACGTACCTGCAAGGATTCGAACTTGTGACTTGCAAAACACTACCGTTGACACACCTAGCGCTCCAAACCACTCGGGCACGGGCGAGCACGCTGCCGACCTTGGAAATATAAGGTATGTAATGTACAACACGTTTACACTATTATTTAGTTTTGGCATTTCAAGCAGCTTAGGTGACTATTTGTTGTATTCCGCTCGTGCAGTCAGCATCCCCCAAGTTTCTACAATATCTCATGTCTAGCAATTGCATTTCTTAGACGAAAAAGCGTTCGCAGATGCGTAGTCGTGCTGCTGGCCGCTGTGCTTGTTCGCCCAGCGCAAAAAAGTCCTTCCCGCAACCTAGTTTTACGCTGTACGGTAAAAATATCAGTTGATTTTATTTCCTTAGTACCTATATTGACTTCGCTGACTCTTGTCCCGCCTTCAAGAGGCCTTATATTTTCCTACTGGCGTACCAGTCAGCGAAGCGTCGCATGTGCGCTTGTGCAGTTCTTGTGTGAAGCGACCTTGACTTGGAGCTAGATACAGTGTACAAACTAACCAAGTAAAGAAAGGCACATTCTTCCATTCACAAACGTGTCCTGGCTTCGTTTCAACTCAGCGAACCAATTGCGACGACCCGTCGGCGGCCGGCGGACGAAACGCGCTGGGCCGACTGACTCTGTCTGAAGGCCGGGGAGCCGTGCAGTAGCGCAGCCAATTGCGAGCTCGGCTCCTCACGACGTGACACGAAAACGCCACAGAAAATGGGCGAGTGTAAAGAAAGGAGGACAGCATTTTCGGATTAATTTTTCTACAAAATAAAATCGCGTAAACGCGCCCAGAGTGGTCGAAACATGGCCTGGGTACTCCGGACTACTATTTGCGCTAGTAATCCCGCAATGTTTACATATCACTTTAGTGTCCCTTTAATTAACAGTGACTCTGGCCAGTCAGTGAGCGGAAGTGTATTGGCCGGTTGAGCAAAAATCAGGACAGACTGCTCTCATCAGCGCCATTATGCGACACTATTCAGACCCTTGCGGAACAAGTGATCACCAAGAGGCGGGTCTAGGAAGGGAAGGTCATTAACTAGATAGAGGGACGAAATGCGAACATTAGGGGGCAAGGAAGGACCCCGGCAGTGCCGGACGCGGGTGGGTTAAGGTGAACAGGAGGAGTCTTTGTCCAGTAGTTGGTAGTCACGACAATTATTATGCAAAATGATGTACGTACATTCATATTTAAATAATTGCTGAGCAAAATGAATGAACCTAAAAAGTTTAAGCAGGTTCTTTTCTTCAAAGGACGCCTATGGGGCCAGGGTGAGCCCATCTTGGGAGAGTGTGGCTTTCACGTCTTCGCGCTTACATGGTCGACAAAAGTAGTTAGTGAAAAAATCATTTATCAGGTGGGTGCCAGCAACAACACTGACTAAATGAAAAACTGTTTAACAAGTCCGCTTGTTTGACTAATATCATTGGTAATAAATAACATTGGATACCTGCACTCTCGCAGAGACGGGCCTCCGATTCGTACGGCACCGACTCCCTACAGCCACCCTACTATGACCACCAGGAAGAGTTCGAACTGCCAGTACGAGACTTTGATTATCGGGCTGTTCAAGGAAGGAGGTAAGAGCTGCCGCCCCTGCCTTGACAAACAAGGTGGGAGCAGATGTTCGGGCAAACGACAGTTTTATACACGCACCAAACGCAATCTAAGTACGGTGTTCTTTCTAGTACAGCAAATGTGACGTGAGGAGCTCCGGACATACCAGAAGTACTGGCATTGAAGAAACAATAAAAATAACGGACCCTATAAACTGGGAAGACGGATTAGTAAATACACATCTCTGAAATGGTTAAGGAATGTACAAGTATTTATTCCTCTCGTCATGTCGCAGTGCTTGTGGCTTTGGGATTACATTAATGAAGGACTAGAATTTCTTCTTAGCAGACAAACATGGTCTGTCTCTTTACACTGACGCAGCCCATGGAGTGGGCGCAGACAAAAGTTTCACATCTGCAAATGCACTGTAAACTGCCTAATGAAGAAAAGTAAAACTCGCGGTACTGATAGTCGCTTTAGCGACTAATATTCACTGAGTTGTTTCAGGGAAACTCTTATAGAACAAAAGTTGCAGACTATTTTTGCTGAGCCTTCGCGTAAAAGGTACCTTGCGGCGAGGCGCCTTGCAACAAGCAGAATAAAATGCACGGAACCTTAACATACGCCAGTCCAAGCTAGAACAAACTACTCAGTTCAAAATCATGAATTGAATAAATTCTTTTTCGAAGTATTCTTGAGGCATCATTAGACGCTAGATCAAAACAAAAATTGGAGCAGCTTCACACTAGAGGCGCCATAACTAGGCAAACAACTAAGCTGGCGGCGCCCCTAGCTTATTCATGCTTGTCTCTTAATGGGTAGTCATGCTTCCAGACTCCGCCAACTTTTCTGTGTGGTTATCCTTCCTGTCTCAGTAAAGTTTTCAGCGTTGTTTCGTCGTTAGCCCCCCAAAAAGTAAGAAAAACTCGGTCATTATTGTACAGTAGAACCCCGATTATGCCAATTTGTCTGGGACCGTGACAAAGCGTCGTGTAAAGCAGACGTTATAAAATCTAAATAGCAATTACGCCTATAAACGGGGTTTCACGCGACAGATTTGTAAGAAACTACAATGGAAACTACAAAACAATACCTTGTAGGCCTCGAAAACCCAAACCACTTCCACAAAAATCCTCAGCTTGCATTAGTGGTGTGTGGCTGGAGAAACTGCAGAGCCGCGCGGCCAGTCTGAGTTCGTCAGAGACCCGGCTTTTGCACCTCGCATATGTTTCCGAACTTTCCACTGAAAGTACTCCATGTTTGGCAGGCCCGGATCGCTTCGTCCGCACGCTTTGACGTCCACTCTCAAGCGTTAGCCCGCCCTAGAACCCGCGGTCAAGTCCAAAGCCAACGCTCGCGCTACCAGCTCAGATGAAATGCTGTACGGCCGGAATGAAAAGATAGCTCAATCGGATAGAAGACGGTTTCATAACCCGAAAGACCCAATTCGATTCCGAGCACGGGAATATTTGTTTTTTCTTTTCAGTTTCCAAAATTCCATTAGAGTCCTAGGTTTTCTTCTCAATGCTTTTTATGCATTCAGCCCGCTGTTGAGAACCGTGAAGTAGGCCTAGCGCTCCAGGTTGAAGAACTGCTGCCTGTTCTGGCTGCGCTCCATCTTGATGTGTTTCTACCAGACGCACTGCGCCTCTCAACGGCTGCGGCGACCCTACCATAAGGCATTTTCCGTTGGCCGCAAGCGACAGACAACGGAAACCATACCAGGCACAGGCACGAGTGTGGATGTGGGGTTTATTGAACAGCAGCGCAATGGAAGAATTGTCAATGCTAGTGCAGACTACGCGGATTCCACAAGTCCGAAGCGCCAAGGAATTAACCACGATGGTCTTCAGGCGGACCATCGCGGTCAAAACACAAAAATTTCTTTTTATCCGGCGAAATGAGTGGCACGGAAGGCGAACTCACGCAATCCACCCCCTTAGTGGCTACGACTGAAGCCTCAAAGATTTCGCGGGATCGGGCATCACGATACCATTTTAAAATGCGAGTTTCGTTGAGCTTGGGGAAGCAATTTTTCTAATTGTCGCAGTGCAAGGCAAAGATTGCTACCTGTTCCTGAGTGCAGGTTATTTACGAGCTCACGTAGACGGTCGTACACGCACCTGCCGCTCTGGCTCACGTAGACCCGCCCGCAAGAACGTGGACCCGCCCGCACGAAATATCCCACTTTCGCGCGGTCGCGTCTACGTGGGCCAGAGTGGCAGGTGCGTTAACGAGCGTCTTCTTGAGTACACAAATAACATCAGCACAGGAACAGGTAGCAATCTTGCCTTACACTGCAAGAATTGCAAAAATTACTACCCCAAGCTCAACGAAACCCGCATTTTTAAACGGTATCATTACGCCCGACCTAGCTAAATCTTTGAGGCTTCAGTCATAGCCACTAAGGGGGTGGATTGCGTGAGTTCGCCTTCCGTGGCACTCATTTTGCCGGATAAAAAGAAATTTTCGTGTGTTTTATCACCTGTTACACACGATGCCGCTTTTTACGCTCTTTGTTTCCTTGTATTTATTGCCAACACTAACGAAATTTCACCAGTCTGTTTTCCCTTTCTCCGACCGAGTTTTTTTGCGCTGTTTTGCAAGGGGTCATGTGTACTATGTATATAAGATTCCTACCCGAGAGGTTACACGCGGTGTCATATACAAGTGCGACCCCGTGCTGACAACAATACGCTCATTGGGCTTTAAAGCCTATGGCGGCGAAATACTCGCTGCTCGCCTCATGGGTTGTAAAGGTACCGTAGTCATGCATTTCGCGTCTCACATCGTTCTCCGGTTTAAAAAGTTACCACAGATTCTTACAACCCGTGGTAAGTTACCGGGCAAGGTCACTTAACCTTGTCATAAACCAGGGCAAAAGGCTTGTAGAAGTCCTTCTCCAACTATTATGTGTAACAAATGTGACCGATACCATGAGCTGAAGGACTCTGCTGCCCTGTGCCCTTATAAAGAACCGTAAAAACACTGCTTGCGCTGTAAAGACTGCGGTTACCTCGCAACTAGCCCCACTGTCCAGCTCGCAACAATCGTATTCAAATTAATAAATCTTGTTAGAAACAAAACCTCTTTCGAAACCGCTACCTAAACGGTAACAGCCAACAGCGAATCGCCCTTACAAGTTGCGTCGACAGCTTCACCCATGCCAACAACTAATTTCCCTTTGGCGCTCCAGTTTCAGAGATGCCGACAGATCACAAAAATTTAGTAACCAACTTCAAAATAGCAAACCCGAAACACACAATCTCACTCAATACTCCATGCCATTGGAATATCCCGTCGGCTGCAAGGAAGATCCCAAAATTGCTGAACTACAACACGCACGTCAAAAAGCAGCGACACGATTGGCTGAGAAGATGGCACTTCTTCAGGCACAAATTTCATTAGTCAAACGCATGCATGAACAACAAATGAATGACATAAAGAAACAGGTTAATACACAGAGAGGGAATCTTTTCATCAAGCAAGCATCAACCAATCTTCCAGAAAGCACCACCCTCACAAAGCAGCTAGCCACCCACCTGTCAGTTCTCGTCGCCACGCTGATACTTCTCTGGACGAGACAGTGTCGTATTGATTTACAAGTCCCCAGTCATCACAAAATTCTCGCCATGTTACAAGAACAGACACACTCAGAATCGAACGTTACCAGGACATGCAATCATTTCAGCAATCCGTGCTACAAAAGTAGCACAACAGCTAACTCAGGCTCAGAAATTTTACAACGCATCAACATGCAGTTAGACGTAATTACCGGTGACCACCCTGCAACCACACTTCTCGGCTTCGTCTAAACCTTATTAGCACTGTGACGTTCTTCACTGGAACTGCCGTTCCCTCAAGTGCAGGGCAGCAGAGTTTGTGGGACTTTTACGGCAACAGGCAAGCGCCTCGCTCATCTGCTTCAGGAAACGAGAGGTACTAGTCCCGAAATTGCAGGTTATCAGCGCTACTTTGTACAGTATCTACATCAAAAACTCCATGGGGGCCAACTGAAAACGGAAGCACAAGCCTCCATGTTCATCAGGAAGGACATACCTCACAGCGAAGTTCTCTCTTCTTTATCTACGGAAACATAAAAAACCGTTGCTTCCGGCTGCACTATTAACAACAGGAGATATGTCTTAGCATCTCATTACGCCCGGCATGCGACAAATTATTGAGATGTTCCTGGCATTAATAATTCTCGGCTGTATCATTTACGCCAGCAATACCCACAGGGCCATTGCGTCTTAGTTGGCGATTTTAACGCTAAACAGCTAGCTTTGCACCACAACACAACAGCCCATTGTGGCCGAGCACTCGTCGACAACGCTGATGAGCAGACGGGAATTTCAAAACGACCTCGACTACCCCACACACCATGGGCTCCACAAAAATCGGACAAACACTAGAATCGATCTCACGTAGGCCACAAAGTGAAGTTCGCGAAGTGAACTTGCAGACCTTGTGGGCTCAGATCAGTATACTATATCGATCACTTCATACATGTTGCAGATCATAACGCACACCGGTAGACCGACAACGTTAGACGGACAAATAGATGGGGCTTTCAAGCACGCCAGCAGATATTTTGACGTCTGGGATGACAGTCCGACACCAGATAAATACTTGATCAAGCATTGAACGACGCGCGCGATCCTCCACCTTCAATATCTCCCCAATAGAAAACAATTTAAAGAACTACTCAATGTTTACAATAAAACAACGCAGGCTAGAAGGTGGGCCAAGCAACTTAGAAGAAATCGATTGACTGATTGTAGGGTTTAACGGGCTGACGCAACGGAGGCAATGAGGCGCGCCGTAGTGGAGGGCTCCGGATGAATTTAGACCACCTGGGGATCTTTACGTGCGCCGAAATCACGTAAACACGGGCGTTTTTGCTTTTCGCCTCCATCAGAAAAGTGGCCGTCGCGGCCGGGAATTGGACCCACGAATTTGTGCTCAGCAGCGCAACGCCTGAGACACTGAGCCACCGTGGCGGGTCCCTTAGAAGACATCGCCAGCATGACTATCACGCAAGCTTTATTGAGTAGGCCCATTCCCATGAGCCTTGGCGCACATGCAAAGCTCCCTTTGGCAAAAATAACTGCCTTAACACCACGCAAAACCTCCTACTTTCTCCGCCTATAAACGCAGACAAATCCGAACGAGTTGCAGCCCAAACATTCTTCCACCAAGATAACTCTTACAACAAGACTGTCTATGCCCCAATCTACGGTGATCAGTGAAGTCTGAGGACACATTCTTAACCATTAAAGAACTGCACATGGCGCTTGAGGCTGTTAATTTCAAGAGGGCTTCCGGGAAAGAAATATTACCTGGCAAATGCTCCAAATCCTTGAGGTGAAATTCAAGGAACAGTTGCTATCGGAAATGACGAAAATATGGTAATCTGGCAAACTCAAAATTGAATGGGGGCACTCCGTCATGCAACCAATTCCAAAGCCTCAAATCTTCCTGCTGCCATTTTCAATCTTCGCCCTATCTCACTTCCATCCACTTTCTCCATGCTGATGGAGCGCATGCTACTTTCCCGTCCCACCTGTCTACTTGAATCAGTGAACATTCCCATTTATGACCCCGCACAAAACGATTTTCAGCCCGCTCTCGCCACTCATGACAGCGTGCTTTTATTACGACCAATGACAGAGAAAAGGTGGAGAAAGAACATAAAGTCGCTCCAGGAGTCCTCGTAACTTTTGACCTCGGGAAAGCATTCGACACAGTTTTCCATGCATTCATCACTGCTATATTGAATGAACTTAACATCGGTCACCGAGTCACCAATTTTGTCAAAAACGGTCTATATAACCGAACTTTTTGAAATCCATACCGGTAAGGAATCCCCCCATACCTTCCACAACCACAGAGGTGTACCGCAAGGCGCTATTGTATCTGCCACTTTTTTCAATCTTGTCATGTCAAAATATTCGCTCAAATCCATGTTGTGAAGGTGGTTGGACAGCAAAGCTTTAAACGACACCCACAACAATTGCCCATGCGAAGTCACTTTAATTTACACACGTGGCTCTACAAAGAGCTAAACAAGAGATTCTGCAAGCCGTTATCTGGGATTCGTGGGGGCGGGGTCATAAAAACAGCAGCAGTCTCGGCCACGGCAGGGCTAGAGCGGTGGACGCCACCGCTGCAGCCCGGCTGTGGGTCGGGTAAAAAAAAACGGAGAGGAACGTCTTTCGAAGGGAAAGACAGCAGAGCCTACCCATCCTGACGTAATAGCTTGGGGAAACACCACCGCGCAACACAAGCGCCGACCCCGAAACAATTCTGCATGTGAGCTTAGTGATTACCATTTCTACCGAATTAAAGTAGTTAGTTTAGTAAGTCTGAAAATTGCGAGAAAGGTTAGGGAATTTTTATGACCGCAATTTATCAGAACTAGTTGCTGCTTTCCCCTTTTGTAATATCTCTTAAAACGCAACCGAAATGGTAATCACCAAAGGTAGCGCTTCTAAAGCGGCCAGACGTCTGTATGTGGTTTGTACGTTTAGTTTTCTCGCCCTGTAAACCAATCCTTAACGTTTTGCCGTATGACCACTTCATTCCATTGGGGGCGGGTTACCGTGGAGGTGCTGCCGAACAAGTTAATCAAGCCGTGCGACAGCACCACGCAATGGACATGAAGCTGCACCAAAACAGGCCCAAAATAACCGCCGCTCAAGCAGACTAGAAAGCCGCCCCGCCGTCGCTGCTGCCGCCGAGCAGGCACTTCCGCGCCGCCGCCTCCAAAGCGTTGTGGTTTGTTGTCCCGCACGCCACGAAAGAACCGTTCGGTGGTAGAGCTAGAAAGCTTTGCTTTAAAATTGCCAAGCAACCCCGACAAATGCCTTACATTCAAAGCTATATATATGCAGACGATATTGAAATTTGGATTGACCACCGAAAGACGATTATAACGCAACAGCGAATTCAGGTACAAATACAAACTGCACTCGATACTCTCTCCAAGGCGCCCCAACATAACTGGCATGCAGCCTTCGCCTGACAAAAGCATATATCTGGTGTTTGGCGACACACAACGGAAGAACGCCTACACTTGCGCGCTGATATTGCGTGCAAGTGTAGGCGCGCTGATATAGCTTAGCAATATCAGCGGGTATTATGGGTCATCGAATGAAAACATTATACACGAGAATTTCCAGAAAATTAGGAACTCCGGTAAAACGCAGTCCTCTGCTCCAATTTCAACGACCTGCTTGTACCTCTCTCTAGGAAAAGGCGGCCGTCGTCTCTAAGATCAGCATGAAGTACGGATATTTCTTTACAGCGCAGCTCTTGTAGGTGGTAGTAATGTGTGCAGCATCATCCGCATCATTATGCGCTCCCTACTTAAACCCACTGCTGGGCGAACGCTACTCCCATAGACTTCCAACATCTTCTGTTCTGCGCTTCTCGAGTGCACTGCGGGCCACGGAACTTTCGTACTTTATTCCTGCATCATGTTCTTGCCCTTACCCTTCTAGAATCATCTCTTGGTATCCACTCTGTTACCCTAATTGTCCACCGGTTGTATGTTCGTTTCACAACATGGCCAGCCCAAGTCCATTTTTTTTCTTTACTTTAACTATGATATCATCTACTCGGGTTTCCTGATCCAGAAAGCTTGTTTCCTGTCTCTGTTACTCCTATCATTATTCATCTCATGGCACTTTGAGCAGATCTAAGCTTGCTTTAGTAAGGTGCCAAGTTTCTGCTCCGTATTTCCTCACAGGCAGTGGGACTGATTGTATATTTTTCTTTCGAGTGAGAGATGTGGCTGACTTTTCATTATTTGGGAGTGCTTGCCGAGTGCTACCCAGCCCACACCTATTCTGCGTCGGATTTCTCTCTCGGGGTTTGCGTCAGGACTAGCCATCTATTTATATTTTTGTACTTCTAGCACTTGAGCTCAAGAGGGCGCTTACGGCAATCTTATTCCCATTACTTTAAATTTATTCAAATTTATTTTTGACATTGTTATTCATATTCATATTGTAACGAAGCGGCAGGACAGATGACCGAAACATGGCGAAGAATGAGGAAAGATGTATTCACAGTATTTACAAGCGGCCATGGCCGAGTCCGCTCAGTCTGCACGCGCCCTCTCCCTCGTCGCCTTCCACGCCGAGCTATGACACCGTGGGGCATTGTCTACCGGTCCCGTGACACTACCCCTCCCCCCGGGCAAAGACAACCGTCCTGGTCAATGCCATAGGAATACGACTCGAAGGCGGTGTCGTTGATTCCTTTCGTCTGTGAGGGTCTGGGTCGGCAGCTCGACATTGCCTTAGAAGTGCTCGATTGCCAGCCGCAGTGGTTCACGTGGATGCTGATGGGTTGAGCGCAATTACAGAAGGCGGGTGCTGTGTGGTTGGAGCTGCCTGTACGACGTTCAGCTTTGTTATTGGGGCCTCTAAATTGGGCAGCTCAAGGCAGCTCCTGGTCCACAAGCTGTTGCACCAGTATCTCTATTTCTTCGCGCAAAGCTTTTCCCGTTAGGGAGAATTCGTCGGAACTAACCAGCCCGAGATAGATGATGTCGACGTGCAGCCGGAAAGTTTCGACATCGATAGCTGCGGTGAGGACGATATGCCATGGGTATATACAGTGAAGTCCTTGCCGCCACAGACAATGGAGATGGTCGTGATGAGCACCGGTTCCCGAACAGCTGTGGCCACCCCTGACCCCACGAGGCAGCGTCCAAAGCCATCGGAGAAGCGCCGGAGATGTGGGTGTGGGAACGTCGTCGGCTCTACGTCTTGTCGTGGCTGGTCAGTTCGTCTGGTCTCGGCGGGACATGTGCAGGGGACACGGGGCTGGGGAATGGTCGCGTCCATGGCTCACCGGGGATGGGGCAGGCCGACGGTTTCCAAGAGCCAGGGTGAGACCGCTTCATGTGTCGACGCGGGGTGAAACTGAGTACCGGGATTGGACTGCAACCCGTACCATCCACCAAAATGTAACAAGGCGGTAGGACAGATGACATGAACCATGGCGAAGAATGAGGAACGATCTATTTACAGTATTTATAAGCGGCCATGGCTGAGTCCGCTCAGTCGGCACGCGCCCTCTTCCTCGTCACCTTCCACGCCGAGCTATGCCACCGTGGGGCATTGTCCACCGGTCCCGTGACAATATTATTCATATTCGTATTATTAATCATATTCATATTATTCATATGCAAATTTATTATTTACATTCATTGTTCATTGTCCCCGAAGAAGAAAGTTTATGACAGCTGCGTCCTACCGGTACTCACCTACGAGGCAGAAACATGGATGCTCCCTAAAAGGGCTAAACTTACATTGAAGACAAGTCAGCGAGCAATGGAATGGAAGATGATAGGTGCAACATTGAGGTACAAGGAGAGCGGAGTGGGTCAGGGAACAAGGCCAGGGAGTGTAATGCGAAGGCAAGATAACCAATGGTGATTAAGGGTAACCGAGGGGATCCCTAGATAAGCCAAAAGTGGCAGGGTGCGAGGAAGGTTAGGTGGGCAGATGAGATGAGGACCTTTGCGGGGATAAATTGGTCGGGGTTAGCACAGAACCCGGATAGTTGAGGCCTTTTCCCTGCAGTGGGCGTAGGTAGGCTGATGAAGATCATGATGATGTTTATTTTTAGTGCCACAGCCATATGCTTTCTATTGGTAGTTCCTCAAGCATTTTTGCAGGTGGGCTGCAGTCTCCCCCAGCAATACTATGTCATCTGCAACCCTCAAATGACTCACTTATTCTTGCACCAGTGTTTTCCCCGTCACACTTTCTGAATACCCCATCTAAGATTTCCGCGCACGATGAAGATCCCCAGCTGGTCAAAATTAATTTGGAGCCCTCCTCTACGGCGCGCCTCATTGCCTGCATTGCGTCGGCGCGTTAAACTCCACAATCAATCAATCAATCAATCAATCAATCAATCAATCAATCAATCAATCAATCAATCAATCAATCAATCAATCAATCAATCAATCAATCAATCAATCAATCAGAATACCCCGTTTAGAAATGCTCTGAGCAGTTCTGGCGCGATATCGTCTCTTTGTATTACGGTCTTAACGTGTTATAAATACCAAGTAAATGCCGAATGCTCGTCAGCGTGTGTTTCGCCGCGACCGCCGAGCGTTCCCGGCTCGCGTAGTAGCTATAGCAAAAAAAAAAAAAAAAAAAAAACAACAGACTGGCGTAAACCTCGAGGAGCGCCTCACGTTACCTAAAAACCAACAACGCCGCAGCTGGCGCAACACCTGCTACACGGAACCTCGAGGCTGTCCTTATCCGCACGCCTCACACGATCATTTTTAAAATAGTCCGCACGCCTCGCGCGGATAATTTTAAAACTGTCCGCACGCCTCGCGTGGATAACTTTGAAAATTGTCCGCACGCCTCGAGCCCGAATGGCGCGCCGTGTGCCAAGTTTCTTTTTCTGTGTGTTATTATGCATACCCCAGTTTCTTCCGCTCTCAACTTGAATGCTATCCGTGTGCTACGTTGTCGTGGCCGGTTACTTAACCCCAGAACAGCGTCGGTCCTGAGCCAGCTCACGGGTGAAGCCGGCGTTCCGAGCTCTCGTCGGACGACGAGAAACGGGCGATCGCGACGACAGCAACGGTCTAATTAGTGTCGCATAATGGTGGTGATGGGAGCAGTCTGTCCTGATTTTTACCCAACCGGCCAAACCGCTTCCGCTCGCTGACATGCCAGAGTCATCATTAATTACCACTGACTCTGGCTAGTCAGTGAGTGGAAGCGGTTTGGCCCGCTGGTTAAAAATCAAGACAGACAGAGTCACTGTAATTATTAATAATGACTATAGTCGTTCTTAATAATTACAGTGACTCTGGCTTGTCAGTGAGCTGAAGCGGGTCGGCCGGTTGGGTAAAATCAACTAAGACTGCTCCGATCCCCGCCATTATGCGACACTAATTAGACCGTTCCATGACACCGATCCATCTCCTGAAGAATCGAGGACGAATTTCGCCATCGTTCGTTCTGAACTTCCTCACCTGCAACTCGCGTTGCCATCACCAATAACATGCAACAATGTGCCAGAGATCCCCCACTCGTACAAATGCCATGCTGTGAAATGGTGAACACTCTGAGGTGAAGATGATTGTGTGCATCAGGGCGTAGAGCTCGACGAACTACCACATTCGGCTTGTGATCGCGGTTACGGCATACTACATGGTAAATGTGCGAATGAGGTGTGGTCGAGTGCAGGGTGCGATGTGCTATCGCCCTTCATGTCGGCCTTGCGCGGGCAGCGGCATGGATCAGAGGGAAGCCTAAAGGGGCCATGCAGAAACACAGGTTTGGTTCATTGGAAGGATTGCCTCGTTAGACACATACTGACGGCATTCTTAACGTAAACTTCACTCAAATAAGCGATATAATTTTGAAAAAAAATGGAATGGCCGTGCGACCCACTAGCTCATTTCGCGCAACTGAACCAGTGATGTCATACACGCGAGCACTGGGATTGGCTGAGGATGGCAAAAGCAAACGCAAATTAGGCAGGGCTTATAAGTTTGGGGAACAAGATATTTGCGCTTATATTTAGGGCGCATAATAGTTATAGCAGTAAGAATAATGGGATAAACGGTGTAAATTACGAAAGCACATGTAAACGTATAAGTACCGATGCATACTGCTGTTGGTACTGCGCGCACTGTGCTTGTTTTAGCTGAACAGCACTGCGACTCTTTGGGGTTGTCTCAGACAACATTGGCCGATGGGTGTAGGCTACAGCATATTTAGCGGGCCATATTTGTCGAGTGATCCCCATGTGTCACGGAACGATTATTTTCTCCCTTAACAAAAACAAGCCAGGTAACAAATTATGGTCAAACACACAGCAAAGGCAGGATATTGCCCGTTACGGTATGCTGGCGTTATCTAGGTTGACTAACGTTAAACAAGTCTCCGCTTCACTACCAATTTTAGCTTGAAGACCCGCTCTTATGATGTTGTTGCAGACGTCGTTAAAACTCACAATTTTGTGGGAGATTCAAAATTTTAACCTAAATTGATTACTTTCGCGGTGAACAAAGCATCACTTGCTTCTATACAAGCACTGGGGGCACTATAAAATATACAATCTTTCAAATAAAATAAACTTGTATCATGTCTGCATGGCCCCTTTAAAGCATATAAAGTGCAGGTAATATGTCTCTGCACTTCACACGGCTTATCGCCTCAGCAAGTGGTGAGCCAAATCTGAAGTGCACCTCCTGCAGCTGCGACTGCCCTACCTGGACTAATTACACCCAGTAATGGCACAAGATGACGGTATTAACAGATAAGCCATCTGCACTTTCGCAGTGCTTTGGTGTCCGTCTATTTGCTTGTGCAGAAAACACACCCAACTCACTATTATCACGTACTTTGTAAATGAAAGCAAAAAAAAAAAGAGCGAAGTTCCTCCAGTTGCGAGTGGCCTTGGTGCTATATTAATTTTCACGGCGAGCCTCCCCTGACCGTAACACCTTCCCTTGTGGTGTTATACAGCCATTGCTACTATTTCTCAGGCTCACTTTGAGTTGCACTCTGAAGCAGCCATTCCATTTAGAGGAGGGTGAATCACCTCCGCAACCCTCACCCATCCAGACGTCAAGTCACCTGTACTCATTCTCTACGACATACTCTGTGCTGTCAATGCTGCAAGTACTGTACAACACAGGATAACGTGAATGCTAGTTCAATCAACAGTGAAGCACTTGAAGTAACGGGAAGATGCTTTGAGTCTGCCAGCATATCCGCGGTCGCAGTTGAAGATCTCTATACAATAGTTGCAAGAGCACAGGCTTAATGTTTGTAGCCACTTTGCCGACCACATTTTCCTTTCCCCTTATGAGAATCCTTGCCAAGTAACTGTCACCAGGTCCTGTTGCCTTCTGTAGCTCAAAAATCTCTGCCGTCTAATGTCCTGCTACATCTGCTCCCTGCATAGCGCTGTTTCCAGCAGGAGGAAGCTTCTCCCACACAAATGCAGTCTAGACCGGCTGACCTATGGTTGGGGAGGGTGCTGATCCTCCACTGTGGGACCAAGGCCATTCTTAGCAGTGTGTGGTGCTGTGAAGGTAGTCTATTGATTGTTGGCCTGTGTGAGGGACCGCTAATAGCACTGCATACATTCCACCATTCCTGCTATCATTACTCTTCACTGCCCTTTCCTTTACCGCCGGCTCTACCCTGTTGCGCACTTTCTTCAAAATCACATTTAAGTCTCCCTGTTTTTACATTGAAAGGCAACCTGTGAAGGAAGAAAAAAATGGGTAGGGGGAGTAAAAAAAACTTGGAAGCGAAATAGTGCTCAACAAAAGTCGTTATGCGAAAACGGTAGTGGTTTTCAATTATCAGTCCTGGGCTGTCTACGAACTCCCCGAGAGGCACTCTGACATTTCTTGCTTGCATGTATTCCTGTGGTGTGAGAATCTTGTGACTACCCGTTGACAACAGGTGAAATGTCACTGTAAAGACCGAGTATATGGTTCATGAATTAAGTCAACTTAATGCATATAGATGAGATGAGATGACAATTGTCACTTGAAAAATCTTGCATATTCTTACCATTTCGCCTCCTTCTGCACTGGCAGGCTTACTGAAACTATGTATGTACTCGCTGCCTCTGGCAGGTTCCAGTGTATCATTTTCAATCGAATAGCCTGATGAAAGATACCGAACACTTTCCAATATCAACTGCAGGTTAGTTATAGTGCAGGGGGCACTTTGTCATGCACGCAAAAGCCAGAATGTTTTTCATGGCTGAAGCTATCTCTATGTGATAAATCCAACATGAGTTGTAACATGAGTGGTTAGGCCAGCAGCCGTCCTTTGTTTCTTTCCCTCTATTCGTTTATGCTTGCACCAATTCCATCCAAAAAACACCCTCTAAATGTCCGCACAGTTTCACCTAAAACTACAACTCAACTACTCAACTACAGTTGAGGCTAACCGCAGCCACACGGAGTTAACATCTGTGGGGGAAAAGGCGAGGAGCATGATGCACAAAAAAATGTTGAAAACGACATGAGGCTGTTAAAAACTTTATTGTGTTCAATTTCCTGCGGAAAAAAGTTAGCACTGCCTCGACGTTGAAATTGTATAATGTAAGGTGTTTCAACTTTGGCGATTCCTGCACTCAATAAAATGTAACAACCATGCGATTAACAATCACATATCACTCCACATTTACTACGCCTCCTTTTGCATAATACCACTAAAACTACTGCATTCTAATTGCACCTGACATGAATGAAAACATCCTCTGAGCACCTTTCTCTGGCACCGATGTCACCTATTTCCATTTTCATTACAAAATATGAACCAGGTATTGGTCCTTTTATAGCAGCCTGTAACGAAACTTCGTGTTGAGTTTACTTTGTGCTGAGTGAAGAGTGGTGTTACCAAGGCACCTATGTCGAAAGTAGTCCTGTTATCACCTTTCGTGCCTCTGTGAAGAGTAAAGGTGATTTAAGGTCACAGCGTAATCCCTCTATGCATTTTTGGCCATTTATAGGTTTATTTTCTCGGGATCTACTAAAGGCATCTACATCATGTGCACATAATGATTTTTTTCTTCAAATTCAGGTCTGTTTTAACAGTACCAGAATTAGTGAACTCAGACTAAAATTACAATTTTTGTAAATTTTTTACCACCAGTATTAAATTTTGGCTTCCTTTATATATTAAAACTTTTGTAACAAGAAAATGATTGGATGTATATTGTCAATCTTGGCACAGTAGATGTCACATCATGTAGATGACAGGAAAAAATATTCAGCCGGTTATCCTGGAAGATATAGGAAATAATGGTAACTACGTGAAAAACAGTTTTGAGATAATTAAGTTTAAAATAAGAAATGAGGCGATAAACTACTTTTTTGCCACAAACACCACTCAAGTCATTTATTTAGTAAGCACCAACTTCGCAATCACCGTCGCAATCATGTTTTCGCTTTTCAGGCAGTCGTCTGTCCTGCCTTGCCTATTTAGTCGGCTGTTGTGCAGCTCTGTTCACAAAGTATCTTTGCGAACAGAGTCAACCTCTTTCAGCCACTTGCTGGTGCTGTTGCGCACAGGGTTCAATCCGAACTATTTCGGATGCTAGCTCTTGCGTTGCTACCATCACTGAATAAAATAGCAGCACCCAATGTTGCAATCTTGAGAGGGTGAAGCCAAACAAAGACACTTTTTTGTGCGCGGCTTTGAAGCACAAATGTGATTAAAACATGCACAGGTTCTTTGGACTGCGTTAGCTAAAATATCAGCCATGCAATGGCTGCCAAGCAACTTCTTAATACAGCTGGTTCGACACTAGCGTTTTGATCTGGAGCTTGGAGTTTCTTGATGAAAAAATGGAAATAAACACGGTGCACATTCTAAAAACGGACATGGCCACTTTCTACTTGCTCACGGAAAAACTGTTTTTTAGCCATAAATACATCCTTGGAAAACGTGCATACAACCTCGGAATTGTGCATAGGAGGCGAAGTTCCCTAATTTGCAAAAGCCAAAAAGTCACCTTTTTCTGCCTAATTGTAAAGACAAAAAAAGCCACCTTTTTAAAAAATTAGGTTACCCTTTGCCCTTAAAGGACTAACTGCCATTAAGTTTCCCAATTTTAGCAACTATACAATCAGCTTGTGTACGTAATCTTTCAGTTTCAATTTCAATCTTCGCGCATATTCAAAACGCGAGATAGACACTTTAAGATAAGCGTCATCTGATGTACGCCATGGTCACCAAGAGAGAGATAGAGGGGGCTTTGTAATGTGAACTGGTAGATCAGCCCTGCTAGTGACAAGGCTTCCTACGCCAGATGGGCTTGCAATGCAGACTACAATGAGTGGTGAATGCTGGACATTAGGGGTACAGCAGGGAGGAGACAAACAAGAAACGTTAAAAACGAGAAACAAGGGAATGCTGCTAGCAGAGTCCGGACGTAAAAAGTAAATTTGAAAAAAAAATTATTTACTGTAAACTCTCAATCAAAATACAAAATAAACAGTGCAAAAAAGGGAAGAACACCAACCCAAGAAAAATAAATGGATAAACAGCAGAGCATGAGAGAGTACATATCTTAAGACGCTTGCACTACCTATGGTCCAGTTCAGTCTCGTAGGAAGAAACTAACATCGTGAATAACTACTCTTTCAATATGTGTTCTGTTTCATGCACGCATAATAGAAAAGATTAACGGGTTCATCCTCTCTGGAAAGGACTCTCAAAGGCACACAGTGTGATGACTATGACATAATTCCCATTCTCACGAGTGAATGTATACACTGGCGGCACAGGTTGGAATAATCATTGAAGTGTTTGCTTTTGGCTCTAGCTCCTCCATTACCATATCGAGTACATTGAACAGAAAAGTTTTTGACATACACATGATGCACAAACGGAGAATTTTTCGGCTAGGGGGTCAACACACATTACATTATGTGACAAATATACAGCACTGGTAGTGTGTTGGTTCTGCACAACCGAAAAAACAGCGTAGTTTGAACAACGACAAAGAAAAATGTGACACACCCAGCACTCGTATGACGAAATGCTTTGGCATCATAGCATACCTTGCGTTGTGTACAATTTTGTTGAGAAGCTGTGTATATCCAAGGCCACATATTGCACATGTGCTAGTGCCAGTAGGCAGTGTTTTCAGCCCGCATCCCACCCTGTTCCGGGAAGCCGCATCTGTAGTCCAAATGCACAAACCCTTTTCCTTCTTTTTTTGCCCCACCCTGTGTCCACTATATAAAATGGGATCCTCCTGCCGCCCGCACTTGCCCTACACCCAACTGCCCTTCGCACTCCATCAGTATGACCCCTTTACTGGAAGAGTCATCCACCCTACCTGCCGCCACACCAAAGCTATCACATCACTTCCTGGGAAGCCTCTTGCATAAGATTTACTCTGCTAAACCCATTCTAAACCAGGCTCTCATTTCTGCTCCATCTTACAACTCTGCACGAAACGATCACACGTAAAAGGTAGGGATTCCTAAGTGTCGCGCAAACCCATACTTTCACTCGTTAATTGCCAAGACCTGCGACGACTGGAACCACCTCCTCGCCTCCATCGCCAGCATTCGGGATCCTACATCATTCAAAACGGCTGTAACTAATATTGTATGAAATGTTAATCACTCCTCTCTGTAACGCCTTCGGCCTTTGCGAGTATTTTAATAAATAAATAAATAAATAAATAAATAAATAAATAAATAAATAAATAAATAAATAAATAAATAAATAAATAAATAAATAAATAAATAAATAAATAAATAAATAAATAAATAAATAAATAGACTGGCTGAACGCGGATCAGATAATGGACGAGAAGTCGATGCAAGAACGACTGGCAGGCCACTGCTTTTGGGTTATTGAGGCACTCTGGGGGATTTGCGGACTGGCCGTCTCCTAATCTTCATTAGGAGACGGCCAGTGGGAGACGCCAGGCTGGGCTAGAGCTGCCTAGAAAGTACAGTTTCTCTCCCTTTCTCTCTCTCTCTCTCTCTCTCTTGGCATAAATACCACATTTATAATGCTTTAACACGCCCATAACAGCAGAGCATACAATTTGCGGCTACTCGGAAAGAATGTCGCAATGCTGTGTGTTGTTGAAATGAATCAGACTCGCTTCATACAACAGCAGTTTCCACGAAGGTGACATTTTCGTAGCCATGAAGTCGACATTAAGACTGATGTTTCGTATTCAGTGTTTTCGAAGAGTCTTTTGCACCTCACCACATCTAGCATAGCTATTACATCAAGGGGCCAGCTAGTTGGTAAACCATAATGCTCACAATAGATTAAATGACAGCAGACAATGCTGCTTTGTTCTACATTTTTTATTTTCTGCTGTGAGCATTATTCTACGTACCCTCGTGTTGTTTTCAAAACCAATGCATTAAACGCTTCATTAACTATCGCTTTGGCACTGTGCCTGTTCCTCTAGCCCAAACATTATTACGTGCAGTAGCGCAATCACCCGCAGAACACTACTAAGAGCCCAAGGTCTGATGACGTTGTTTAACTACACAGAATATACAACAAACCAGCGCTCAGGTTATCACTGCCCTGCGATTACCGCGTTTTCCTCCATCAACATTACTCCGGTAGCAACTACGTTGAAAGAAAGAGCCTCTGGTGCTAAACAAACGCCAAGTCTGACTGGCTGACTAGCGCAACCACACATTGGTCTCAACGGCTGCCTGCAACAATCGCTGCCCGGGCAAGCATCGCACTTAGCCGCCGAATGCGCCGACATGAAGCGCGATAGCACATAGAACACACACCGCACTCGACCACATCTCATTCGCGGATTTACCATGTACTACGGCGTCACCGCAATTACAAGCCGAATGGGGTAGTCCGTCGAGCTCTACGCCCGATGTGAACAATCATCTTCACCGCTTCACCTCACAGTATTCGCCATATCACAGCACTGCATTTGTTCGTGTGGTGATGTCGGACACATTGTTGCATGTTATTGGTGATGGCATCGCGACTTGTAGGAGAGGAAGTTCAGAACGAACGATGGCAAACTTCGCCCTAGATTCTTCAGGAGAGGGATCCGTGTCGTCGTGGTCGCCGTTTCTCGTCGGTCAACGAGGGCTTGGCACGACGGCTTCACCCGTGAGCTGACTCAGGACAGAACGCAACGTGAAGCCGAGCGTTAGCACACCGACGGTGCACTTGGGTTGAGTAATCGGCCACGACAACGTAACACGCGGATAGCATCCAAGTTGAGAGCAGAAGAAACTGGGGCGTCCATAATAGCACACAGAAAAAGAAACTTGGCACACGGCGATGCATTCGGACTCAAGGGGTGCGGAGGATTTTAAATGTTATCCGCGCGAGGCGTGCGGACACCCTTAAAAACTATCCGCGCGAGGCATGCGGACCATTTTAGAATTTATCCGCGCGAGGCATGCGGACAGTTTTAAAAATTATCCGCGCGAGGCGTGCGGATAGGAACAGCCAAACCTCGACGCGACTTCAGGAACACCGCGCGTGCGCCGTGCGCGTACGAGCCGCCCCTGCGCCCAAGCTGTCGTCAAGCGCTACCACGCATAATACTTGGCATGAGCCACAGCGGTTCGTACAATATACATCAGAGAGGAATCCGGCGCTAGCATCTAAGCGGCTCGCATCAGGGCCGTCTGTGTAGTCATGGACCGCCATTACATAATGCGCTCGCCTGAGTTTCGTCATTGACTTGGATCGAAACGATTTAGTGGCCGTATATTTGAACACAGAGCCACAAAAGACGCAAAGAATGGTGTTTCATTATATAAGGGGAAAATCAAACAGGCTTGTTTAAAGCTACGGAAAACGGAAGTAAAGCGTATTTTTGCACGAACGGTTGCTATTCTACAGGCCAAGGAGGTAGTTAGCAACAATGTTAATATTTCGGGGGAAACTCATTCGAGACTCTTATTTTAGTAATTTTACCATTATTTCAGATACGTTGTTTGAAGAGCTTGTACAGCTTTTTAGCGTGCCCATGAAAACATCGTCTTCGTGGTGAACCGGTGCACCGACCGTTAGCTACAGTTTAACAAAGCTTGTTGCTCAGCGAGTTTGTTCATACTTGAAGAAATAAAGAAAAGGTGGCGTGAAAAAGTTGCGGACGAAGCCGAGCGTTAGCACACCGACGGTGCACTTGGGTTGAGTAATCGGCCACGACAACGTAACACGCGGATAGCATCCAAGTTAAGAGCAGAAGAAACTGGGGCGTCCATAATAGCACACAGAAAAAGAAACTTGGCACACGGCGATGCATTCGGACTCAAGGGGTGCGGATGATTTTAAATGTTATCCGCGCGAGGCGTGCGGACACCCTTAAAAACTATCCGCGCGAGGCATGCGGACAATATGGGCTCCTGTATGCGAAGGCACATACAGGAGCCCATATCTTTGGTATCTTGTCTGCGTCGAAGTACGTTTTGTTTCTTTTTTTTCATTAGCTACAACTTTAGTGGCGGCATATTACCCGCTCAATCATACGTCCTTCGACTGCGGCATGCCCAACGTCAGGTACGGTCACCGACTGCTTGCCTTTTCATTGTATACGGCTACCACAGATCAGGGAGGATTTCGGCTTCCCGTAGCTCGTAGATGTGTTAATGCATAGTGAAGAAAGCAAATCCCAAAAACCGCTTAAGAATCCAATTGTCAGTCAAAAGCGGGGGTTTTCCCCCACCCCCCAGACGACATGGATTCGCAGGTGCAGTTTTCCCTTGGTATACTTACTAATAAACTCTATGGCGTGAGCAACATGAATGATGTCGATGCATAAGACGATTACTACTACTAGCACAGTGCAAAAGAGACGACGGAACATGTAAATAAACCATTTGAAACTTGTACAAATGCGTGCTGATGTGTCCTTCAGTGCTCACGTATACGGAAAACGTGCATCTTGCTATGATTCAAGCATTGCGCGATGTAGCGCAAGCTTAGCCCGTTTTTTTGCTGTGCGGCTTGATAAGCTATCCCGCTTCGTACGTTTATTGATGTCCCCATATAACCACAACATTTGCTCACAAAAAAGGCTCAAGAGTGCCTCAGGTCTGTCATGATTAAGAGGGCAAAGATGACGTGTCATAGTAGAGCCAGAGGCTGACGAAGAGAAAGACGAAGAGAATGCAAATTTCCCGCGAAGAGGGAGGACTAATGACGAAGTGACGCGATGGAGGCAGGTTGAGAATTAACCAATATGGTGGTGACCCGTGCGGCGGACACGGGCACAGCGAATGCGAGAGTGCCGCGACGACCGGGCAGAGGCTATTTAATCACGGGGCACAGACCGAGAGAGGGGAGAGATCAGAAGAACGCCACAGTAGGAAGGTCAGGTGGCTCGAGTCCGAGGGAGGAGCCAGGCGGACGCGGCCAGGCCATCGACCACGCCATCCGAGCCTGGGCGGGAGCGGGCCGACTTCGCATCGGCACCGTCATCTTAGGTGCACCACGAACCTGTGTCTTCGTGGCCCCAGCGGCATCGGTCAGGCACCAGCGGCCGACGTCCACGCTCCGTCGACGTTCGTCTCAACGGCCCCGAAAGGCGACGTTCGTGCCAAGCCTACCTGAGACCTCTAGCGGCAGCGGCTACCAGGGGGTAGCCACCGAGGAAGCACGCCGCCGAAGGGATGATCGCGCGCGTCGAACGCCGGCATCAAGGACCTCCAGCGAGAGCGGCTACCAGGGGGTAGCCATAGAGCAAAGAAGTCAGGACGCGCGGAGCCCACGCCGTCCAAGGAGTGACCGCGCGCGTCGAACGAAGGCACCGACGACGCGAGACGACGACGGCTACCACCGAGTCGCGGCCACGCAGCCAGCGGCCAGCGCCGATGACCGGGGTAGGCCAGTCCGATAGGGACGCAATCATAGGACACAACTAGGAAGTTGTGGTTTAGTGAGATACCCAGAAGAGCCACCAAACCAAACCATAAGTCACTACAATGAAGTCCCTAATAAATCAAACCGTCCTAGTTCCAGTCTATACCACGTCCATGCTAACGATCCTAACAACCATGGTCATATACCAATTCCCTAGCGGACTGGCCTGCCGCTGTCTCCGGCGCTGACGTGTCGAAGCCATAGCGTGGCCGTGACACGCTGGTAGTCGTAGTTGCCCGCTGCCGCGGTGCCGGTGGTGGGGGTACCGACGTAGTTGTGCGTGGTAGTCACCCGGTGGACCGCTTTTTAGCTATTCCTCGTGGTAGCCCTCGTAGCAGGAAGCAACCCCTGGCCTCGGGGCTGTCGCCGTGGAAACAGGTAGCACCGCTGAGCTCCGGGAACGTCGCCGCGTGGGGACCGCCAAGGCGTTAGTTGACGATGCGTCTGGTCGATAGCGTGGCCTCGTACCACCGGCTTGTTCCTCGGACTCGTGCCACCTGACCTTCCTACTGTGGCGTTCTCCTGATCTCTCTCCCCTCTCTCGGCCTGTGCCCCGCGATTTCGGTAATTTCGGGCAAAGTGTACGGCTGTTTGCAGTTGTAACACATGACAGGTCGCGTCACATCAAAATTTCTCGGCGGGTCTTCGGGATCTCTGACGACCGTTTTCGGTATCGTGTTCGGTGCATCATTGCTCCCCTGCTGTCCTTTAGCCTCCATGAAGCGGTTCTGTGGCACCGGAAATAAATTTCCCTTTTTCCCCTCGTCCTGGTGCGCATCCTGACTGACTCTACGTTCTTTGATACTTCGGCTAGCCATGTATTCATCAGCCAGCTGGGCTGCCTTCTTCGCGGATAAGCCAACCTGCCTGTCTTAACCCACAAGCCCATGCTTTCTGGCAAGGACTCGTAAAACCGCTCTAAACACATGAGGTCTTTCAATTTAGAGATATCCCCATCGGATTCAGAGCCTTTGACCCATTCCGTGAAGTTATCGCTAAGTCCGCAAGCAACCTCAACGAATCTTTCGTTTGGCTTCTTTTTGTCTTGCTGAAACCTCCGTTGAAACTCCTCTGCCGAAATCCTGTACTTCGCGAGCAGGCTCGACTTCACCAAATTGTAGTCTTCTGCATCGCCAGCACTTAGGCGTCCCACAACCTGCGATGCTTCCCCCGGAAGCAACGGCAACAACCGCTGTGGCCAGGTATCGCGGCCGTATGATTGCCTCTCGCACAATCTTTCAAAATTTACTAGGTAGAGACCGATGTCATCTCCCGTCTTAAATGGCTGAAGCAAATTTGTCACCTTAACTGCGCCTCCTTGGACGACTGAGGAATCCCCATTTGCCAACCTAGCTTGCTGAAGCTTTATTTCCTCAAGCTTAATCTTTGCATGTCTGACATCTTTCTCGTCCTGCCTCTTCCGTTCCTCATGCTGCCTCTTTCGCTCCTCTTCCTTTTCCTTTTCCACTCGGCAAATTTTGGCCCACGCATCTGAAATTTCGTCTTCCTCAAAATTCACCTCCTGAATAGCGCTGCTAATTTACGTTTTTCTTATTCTTCCGTCCATGTCTTACCTCAACTCCGCTGCTAGCAGCAGCAACCCATCTTTCGTGCACCGTGCTATGTCCATGCCCGGCGAGAGCTTTCTGCCCGTAAACACAAATTAACGGCAGTCAATTTAGCGCCTGATCTGAACCCTGTTCAAAATTGTCTGGCAAAGCGTAGTCGCTCAAGCACTTGTCAGCGTGCAGTGCCTGTGTCTCCCCGAGCCACGTTGCGTCAGTCGATCCCGGATCGCCGTTGCCGCACCTTCACACGTCAGGAAGGCCTCGTTGTCTTCCTCCTCGAGTCTTCCGTCCGCTCGTCACTCGTACCTTCTTCGTCGCTTGTGTATCCCGGAGGCCACGATGAATCCGCTCTGATCCCGGATGAGGTGGTTCTTCTGCACGAAGTTCTTTCGTCCGCCTTGGCATATCCCTCCGCTGCCAACCAGTTTGTTGCGAGGTTGACCAGACTGCGGACCAGTGACGAGGAAAGGGACTTTTATTCTTTCCTACATACTAACTAAGGAGGCCCCAGGCCTTTCGTCGTCCAGAGAAGCGTTCCGTGGACAGCCGTTCTCTACCGCTGCCGAAGGACGACTCCCCGTTTGTCTCCTCCAGAGGTCTCGAGTCGCACGCACAGCCATGCGCGCGCCGTTCCGTGAACCAGGCCTTCTGTCTCCTCAGAAGCCGCGACCCGCAGTCCCCCGGATTCCGCCGGAGTGCACACATGTTCCTCTCTTGACGACGGGACACACAGCCGGCAGTCTAACCATTTGCTTCGGTTCGGCCTTGGCTCCCCTCCCAATGTCTTTCCGACGCGACAGGGATGCGCAGGTGCGCTAGAGTTAATGGCTGCAAAGATCCCCCCCCCCCAGAGTCTCGCACGCAACAAGACACAAAGGGCACGGAATTCACCACCATCATAATCAAACTCGTAAATAACTAACCTGCCCGTTTCCCGTGAAAAAATCCTTTGTGTTTAATACCAATTCCTAATGAACAGACAACACCCTACAAACGTGTCAACCACGTGGCTGACACAGACGCTAAAAAGGTTTTAAAGGGGCTTTATCATACTGGCGGTGCAGTTATGACTTTTTATCTTTGTTTCTTGGACAGCAAAGATATCTATTTCTTTGTCCAGAATAATCCTTTTCAGCTGGTACTGTTTGCGCCTTTCGCCAAGGCCTCGCACATTTAGTGCGGCGAAACAAAGCTCTCTTCCAAAGCCTGCAATAATTTATAGTAATAACTGCACCATCTGCAATAAATAATATACATGAGAGTGCTAAAACATCCACAAAAAAACAGAAAAAGCAATGAAAGCAAGCAAAGGGAAAACCAAAACGAACCCATTCCTGGAAAAGCGGGGACGCGACGAGAGTTCCCGACGTCTCCCTTCTCGAGAGGCCTGCCACACATATCAGTCCTCTGTGACCACACCTTCGCAAACTTCCTCCCCTCCCCCCACCCCACTCAACCCGCACTTGTAGCGCCGTGCGTCAAGAGTCCGGTCACTTCCCCTCGGGTTGGTCCGGTGGAATATTTGCTTTGGCTCCAGGGCGTCTCCACTGCGGCGCGGCCTTCGCTGGAGGCTCCTCAAGGCTTGGCCTTGCGGCGTCTCCTTCCTCAGCCCCACCACTTTCCCTTGCACGTTTCCCCGACACAGCACTTGCGCCTGGGGTCCCGTTTTCGTCTCGCCCGTCAACGCTCATGTTGTCTGCGTACGGATCCACAACACTTTTGCTGGCGTTATACGCATCCGTGATGGCATCTTGTTCCTGGGCGGTCTCAGTGTCTTTCACCGGCTTCGCAAGCGGGCTGCGCTCCAGTGGGACGACGCGAGCTGGTTCAGGGGGCGTCACTTCCTTCGCCAGCACCTCTACCTTGCCCCCTGCAGCCTCCTCCGCCTCCTCTGTATCCATGAAGAACTCTGACGTCTTGTCATTCCCTCCTGGTCTTGCGATGTTTGCGTAGGTGCGAACGCATCCGCTGTCATCGTGGCCGAAGCGGCGACAAAGAGCACAGCGGGGCACCCTACATTCGTGTCGAATGTGCCCGCTCCGGTAACAGCGGAGACAGAAAGGCGCACGCCCGGCCACCACGACCAGGGATTGCTCGCCGGCGACGCGTACCTGGTGAGGGATGTCGCCCACACTGACGCCCGACTTCAACTGTAGGGTGACCAGGCGCGCAGTCGAGAGCTGCGCAGAGCAGCCTGGCACACTCCATCAGTCGCGGGTCACTTCCGTGACCTTGCCGTAAAACCCCTGGACGCTTTGCACTTCGTCGTCGGGGACGTTGTGGAGCACCTCGTGGAGCGTTAAGCGGATGTCCTGGTGGCGGGGATCGATGACGAGGCAACGACGGCCCTTGACTTGGAGTTCCCCGGCGGAAGCAAGTTTCTTCGCCCCTTCGGGGTCTTTGGAAGTAACCGCCCACAAATGGTTCATCTGGTACGCACCCAAGGCGATAACCTCGGGGAACAGCTCCAGACGAACCAAAGTGTCGCGGAATTCTTCAACCTTGTACGGCCTGGCTCTACAATCGGTGTGCAAAAAAATCATGTTAAGCACAGATGCTCAGGACGGCAGTTGTGGCAGCACAACTTGATAATCCTGGACGTTATCCATACCGGTTGACCTGTCACCACGGGCCGAAAGCCCCGCCAAAGCCGCTCCTTCAACGGAGCTCGCTATCCTGCGTCTGCACTGCGCAGTAGCTGGAAGCAGAGTCTGGGCTACGACCATGAGTTTGTACCCGAGAGTGAAACGGCTTACTTCCTCGCCTGTAGGACCTCTCAATGTCCGTCCGCGTCCATCCGTGCGCACACCTACACCAAGCGAATATCAAGCGAAATTCGATTTGAGTCGTGAGTTGCAATTAATTTAGAGAATGATCAAGATGCAACTCACGGCGCAAATTACATGATGGTCGGGATGCAAATCGGATGTCCTTCGGGGCGCAACTTGAATGTCATTTCGAGTACCCGTACTCCGCACCCTCGCCATCATACACGGAGAGTGAGATGCTGCCATTTTTTGCGAATATTGATTCTTGGTTGTGATCTTTACAAGGTAAACGCGAAAATACCCTGCATGCGGTCATAGCTATACGAGCCCACGACACTAATTACTCACGTTTTTATTACGAAAAAAACCTGGCAAATTCACGGTGAATTTACGAAGTCGAGAAGAATTGCGCCTTAGGAGACTTGTAGGTGTGGCGGCCGATAAGGTCAAGCCGTAAAGTCAACTCACGGTCGCGCTTTTGGTGATTGGTGACGAAATTGTAAGCATAGGATGACAACTTCTATACGTGCGACGGAGCGTGGTACCGCGGTTAGGATTTACTTCTGCGATTATTACCCTCGCTTCATATCTCGTTTAGCAAAGCTGTTGAACGAACGAGAAGTGCGCCTATTGCACACCGAAATTCTATTCATGCCTTAAAGGCTGTTTTAGGGGTCTTGAAAGCGTCCCCAAAGGGACTCCGCAATTTTTTCGATAAATGTTCTCATTCTTTCCTTCGCGTCATGAAGCAAAACTGCGAAAGATGCAGTTATCGCCAGCACGCAGCGGCATTGCGTAATTTGCTCGTCACCGCAGGTGCGCCTTGAGCTTCTGCTTTGCTTTCGTGGATTTATTTTTAAAGTTGATATCGAATGCGTTCATTGCTGCAACTCAAGGAAAGCGGTAAATAGTCGCTACACCGCTGTGAAGACGCAATTCAAACAATCAAAGAACGTCAATACCGGGAAAGGGACAAAAACATTTTTAGCAACTTTCTAAATTGTCTGATGGGCATACTGCAGTAATTTTTGGCTGAGGTATTATGCGACCCCCTAGTATAAGTTGTGGATGTGTTGGTTGGCTAAGTTCTGCAAGCATTTAGAATTTTGAGCAAAGTCGAAAAAGTGTTGCAGGGTTTATTTGAGAAGGTCTAATATAACAGTAAACGTTCTAATTTCCGTTCGAAAAGCAAGCCCACAACCTTGTATCGGAGTTTATCTCAACGACAAAATGTGGGGCTGGGATGTTTCGACCAAGTATGCAAATATTTGCTAATTGCACGTGAGTACAAAAGGTGACTGACCGTTCTTATTCCTCGCAGGTCAGGCTCGTCACGCTGCAGGTCCTGTGTAACTGCACTTGTACTCCTGGCTATCGTTGTCGCCGTGGTGGTGGGGTTCTTCTACCTCAGCAAGATATGTGAGTCCGCACAACGCGTTTTCCAAGTATCTCGTAGGACCCTGTGTTTTGTTTGGCAAAACACGCCTTTGCCACACACCTATTTGTGAAAAGAAACTGCCTTATACCATACCGGCAAACTTAACATGCGTTTTGCGATAAGTACGTCTACAACCACTGAATTTTCACATAGCAGCGTACGGTCATCAGTACAATAAACATTCATATCGCCTATGCCCTTCCACGAAATTTATATGGTAACGATAAAAAATTTGAGCAACAGAGGCAAAATTAAAGAGCATCTTTAGCAATTATAGAGAATGTTGCTGTATAAAAACCATCGTATGAATATTTTAAGAGAATGGGTTCAAAAAGAACTAAATGTTAAGGGCAAAACAAGTTTTCTGCTGTTACTAACAGAGCCCTTATCAAAATGTTTAGCGAGATTTAATAAACACGTTATAAAGATTGCTCAAAAGAATTTCTATTTAGTTTTCATTACAAATGGCCACCGCGTTTTAATTAAAAGTTGTTGGTGCCTAGTTAATGGATCTTACTGGCTCTGAATGCAGTTCCTTGTGAGTTTCTTGTGGGGTTTTATTAAACATTGTCGATAAGCTTTCTACACAATTCTAACTGAGTATACTCGTAACAGCGTGTTGCGTGTGGGTCATGTTTGAATGAAGTCTCTGAAGGGTTTTTATTAAACTTATCGCGTTAAGTATTCTATAAAATTTCTATTGAGTATATGCGTAACATCCTGTTGCGTGTGAATAAAGTTTGAATAGAGGTTTTGATGAATTTTTATTAAATTTACCTCAGTTACGTTACTTATAATTATTATTATGGCGGTAACATCCTGTTGCCTGTACATGAGTACTGCAAAAAGTTTCGGATGGGTTTTTACAAATTTATCTCAATTAGATGTCAATAAAAGATTCTGCGTACAGTTTTAGCATCCTCTTGCATATGATATGTTTGAATATAGTTTCTGATGAGCTTTAATTGAATTTACCTCAATAAGCTTTTTGTAAAATTCCTTTTGAGTATAGTATCATCGTGTTTCCGGTGAGTCTGGTTTTCTGGCAAGTTTTAACGGCGGAGCTTTTTAGGGGCTCGTTCTATCCGGCGGTCATGTCCGTCACCCCCCGGCGCCACAACTCCCTGATGCCCGCAAGACGAAGTGACGGGACGACCATCGCGCGATCTCGGTACATGCGGCGGGGCACGCGGCGCAATAGCACTCCACATATATGCACCGATAAACTACCAGACCTCCGTGGGTGGGCTAGAGAAACGCAATACAGAGTTTATAGAAACTCAGCATAATCAAGGGAATAAGGTGCTTGCTACGTGTTCGTAAAAAGAAGTTGATTGCCTATCTAATACAATGGCAACAGTCCACAAAATAGGAGCTCGATTGACCCTAATAGAAAGTCAATACACTGTTAAAACACAATACATTGAAGGCAGTAAAATGCTTGTTGCATTTATGCAATAAAAAGTTCCTTGATTTTATATTGGCTGTAGTTTTTAAGATGGGAGTTTTTGGTTCACTCTATAAAACCGTAAAATGCAGTGTATTAAAACTAAGTGTCTTGAAGGCCATAAAATGTATGTAGAATTTGTGCAATACAACGTCTGTTGACTTTATAATGCGCACAGTCTACTGGCGATGAGTTTTAATTGAATTTTACTGACTCTATAGAAACACAATAGGGGTCTAATGAAACTCAACGTCAATTTTCATGAGGGAGGGCTCAAATGTAACAACGTCTAGGAGGGTTTTCAACAAAAACCTTCAAACAAAAACCTGTTTTGAAAAACGAGTTTCACTGAAATTTTTCAGTCATGCTGGTCGATGCGAGTTATTGTGTTGATTTACTCCAATAAAAGCGTTACCATTCTAGGTTATCGTAGGATGTACCATGATTCTGATAGAACGCTAGCCCCTATCGCTCTGTTCCAAAAAAAAAACACGTGATCGGTTCACTACAATTAGTGAAGAACATTTCCGATAATCAATTTTTAATTCAGGACGGTTGAGAACAAATATTTTGAGTTTGAAGCTGTTCGGCATACCGTATGCGGTATATGAAAACGATTTTTTTTACGCGACTGGTTCAGCAGGAGTCACTTAATCTATTTGCGCATTCCACTAACTTGCATTCGATCTGCAATGTTAAATCTTCTTGTGGTCCTAATGCTTATTCGTTACAAGGATATGTTAAACTATAGCTGAAATGGTACGTCTAACGATGAAAAAATCACTAGTTTCATACCTGGCATTCAACTTGTGGCAAAGCTTTATTGCATATTTTTTTCGAACTCGTCCCTCACAAAGTGTCCGCCAGCGCCGCGAATTGGTTCGGCTGATGACAACAGCACCGTGGGTAAGGCTTCCGTCCGTGCTGTAAAACCGCAAGAGGCAGCTGCTCGGCTTGTGTTGAGGTCGAAGGTCTGAGGGATTCTACCAGGCATTTTCGAGGGGTCTACCTGAAGTAATCGGCTACACTAATACTCAAGACAAGCGAACTGTCCCTGATGTTGCGTGCTGTGATTGAGACGGACACGACCATTCATGCGCAAAATAAACAGTCACTGGTGTTGTGCCAATCTTCATTACAAATAAGCTCCGCCAGTGAGAACGTGGTTCCTTAAATCGGTTGGATTTGTGGCTTAATTTTAACAGTATTACTGACTCTCACACTGTTTGATAAATTGCACTTTTTTTTTTGCAGTCGGTGTTTTTGACCCGGTAGAAACGACACCGCTGGGAACTTCACCATCACTTCTAACCACGACGACTACCCCTGCGCCATCCACCGCAAGTACGACCCAAATAAAGCGTACGGGCAGCACGCGAGCTTTACCATCAACAGCACCCGACCTCGTAAACACACTGCCTGTGCCGAGAAAATTACCCCGAATGATTGCTAACTTGAAGTGTACGAATTCGGCGCGGCAGTTCGCTAACACAGATATCCTACTGTCAAGTGGAACGCTGTAGCAATGTTAGAGACGATTCCTTGTCTATGCTAAAAAGTTTCTGTCTGTCTGTCTGTAGTAAGTGTGTGTGTCTGTATCTTACTCAATTCAACCGATCAGGCGGAAGCTGAAGGAACGAATCATCAATAAACATTTATTGGCAAGGCTTTTCTAAGCCACTAATAGCATGCGCCGTAGATTTGATGATTTCCCCACAAAGCAAAACGATTTGCATATGTGAAGAAAAACACACGTAAAAACTGGCAGTCGCTTTCTTCACAAAAAAAAAGCACGGGGGATTGGTTTTATGACAGAAAAAAAAAACACGTGTTACAAACGCTGTCGGAATGTGGCTAGATGTAGTTGAGTTAAAAAAAACACATTCAGTCTAGCTGTTCTCGGAACAATAAAAATACATAAGGAATAAATATCAGGTGAGGAGTGCGAGCGTGGAAAATATTTCATTTATGGAGTGAACCATTTTTTTTCTTTTTTGAGGAATATTTGAGTAAACAAATTGTTCTTATTAAAGGAGGAAGGTATAAAGGACGGCCACAGCATGGGGGGCGGTGAGAAGAGAGGAGAGGGTGTTGAGCGGCATGGCCGGCCGAAGACAGTTACCTCTCGACGACATTTACAGCACAGCAAGCGATAGGCAGTGATTTTTTTTATTTCACGGTGTGCTTAAGGAAAAGGTCATCGCTTGCCAGTAAATCCCTTCTTTTATTAGGCTAAAAATAAAAATGCTTGTTCTTCATCACATAGCATGTTGTAGCTTCCTCGATGCATGACGCAAAGGGACAGCAGATATATTTTCGCCTCATTTGTGAAAACATTTTTGCTTTCCTCATGGGCGAACAGGAGGGACAACTTTAGGACTATTTAGAAAATGATACCTTCTTCTTGGCGAGCGGACATATCACCTTTTCCAGGGTGGTGTAGGTCTGCTTTCACTTCCAGCGTGTCTTAACATCATCGCTGATTTCTCGGGTCCCATGTGAGTAGTTCAGATTTTCACTCCTCACTCGTTGGGTTCTGCAATGAGGGAAGCTTGAATCCTTTGCGGGAGGCCCTGTAACGTGGAGGGATCCAACTCTGCTTTGAAGGAAAGGCCTTTCCTGGGAGAATGAACGGTAGATCACGTAGTGCGCGAGGTGCCTTCCAAGGGTCGCGAAGGTGTTAGTTTGAAGCCTAATGTACAAGCTTCCCTTTCTTATCGTTAGACTTATGCGGGTTGCCGGAAGGGTCGCTGGGGCTCAATAATTACGCAGAAGGGCAACAAATAGAACTGGGTAGTTTTCCTCCTTTTTCGGCCGAAGAAAATTGCCACTCGCAGAGAATTGTCCGAAAAGAACGTGTCAGTGAGTGCATATTGGGTAGAAAGCGATGAGCCGAATGAGGCCAAGCGTCGATCGTAGCCCAACCAATAGGTCGTCACTGTCCTAGCACACTCTTCTTCGTCTTCTCTTATTCCCTGCCCACTGCCCATGCTTAAAGCGCGCCTACTTCTAAGTTATCCACAACATGCTCCTAGTGGCGGATAATGGAGAGCGCGCGATTGAAAGCCGTCCAAGCCATTGCAGCAGCGTATAATTCCTCTGAGGGAAAGAGTAGCTTGGCCTCGAGCTTCATTGAGCAGTTTCCGAGTGGCAGCGTTTTAAATTTGCGGCATGGAAGGACTGAGTCTTTCTGGAATGATATTTGGTCTAGCTTAGCTTACTGATGATGCAGGTTACACTCACTAATTTGCTTGATGATGACGAAAGGGCGTGCATAGCTGGCCAAAAAACATCTGATACAGCCCGTGCTTCCTACCTCGATTTCCAAGTCGGACGTGACCTCCTACTTGGGAGTCGATCGTACCGCCGCAGAAAACGAGCCAGTGGGCGCAGACGTTCCAGTCGGCGGGCTTCTTTTGAACGGCTAAGAATCTGGCACACATGCGGCGACCTTCTTTTGAACGGCAGTGGTTATGACAAGCTGTCGACGTGGTCTTTTTGAACGGCAGAGAGTCTGGCCGACCGACAAATCGTGGTGTACCGAAAAGGGCAGGATTCCGTCGAGTCAACGATAGGGACGTGGAGACTAAAGCATGTGATCTGACTCAACATGCGCGGACGTCAATGTTGTTGTCGTACGGTTCCCGTGCTCCGTGAGGCTGTTCGTTTGCGGTTGTTACGACATTGCTTATGTCTACTTGGAGTCACAAAATCCAAGTTCCTTCATCTGGGTTGTCGTCCGAAAGCGGTCACCCTCAGTGGCTACCTGTGACGTCGGGTGCGCGGTAGCGGAGAACAACGCGGTGCAAATACATGCGAAACATCCCTTGTTTTTGCGGACACCATAGCGGATGTTGCGGCATGTGTGAAGTAGTCAACACACACGAGTATCCAGTGGCTCCCGGTGGAGGACTTTGGGAATGGGCTAATCAAATAAATGCCAGATTTTCGAAATACGCTTCAGTTACGCGGGCGGGTAGCATGAAGCTTGGAGAAGGCATGTTTGAAGGCTCGGAGAAAGCGCGCATGGGGCATATATGCTGATGGAACTGATGAAAATGGCAACCTTTATCTGCGTACGTTTCAAAAATTATGTAATATATCGTCACGCAGATATCACAGACAACGCTGAAGCCCCATTGTCGGGTCAGCAGCAGCAGTTCCTCACAGCGGGTGTCTACCGTAAAACACCTTCATCACCAACGCCAAACCACGAAGGCGACCACGAATTGTTCGTGAACGCGTGCTCGTATAGCCGATCATCGCTGATTCCTCAGTTAAAGGACCACGTAACAAGTCCTCCTTATTAAAAGCTTTTTACAGTTGTTGTGAACAACAGCTCCGTCGTGGCAATGTCTTCTGAAGACCAAAAAGGAATATACCACTCTTCTCAAGCGCAAACAGGTGACACAGTTTGAGATTGCTTGATGATAACAAAGCCTATCAGGAATTTTATAGAAGAGCAATGATTTTGCGTATAGCGCCTTTAAGTGTCAGTCCTCGCCCGTCACATGAGTCATTTTTCAGTATCTTGAGAAAGTTTGCCCTTATTTTTCACTGTTGCCTTGCAGTATCCTGACACAGCCCTTGCTCCTTTTTTACTGCTTGGGGCCCTGCATTGTAATAATTGCAGCCTTTGTTGTTATTGTAATCCTTCATTTCGAGGGGAAGGCAAAAGCGAACAAATACGGGAAGGGGGGAGTGGCCGAGTAGGTCCTTGAATGCAGCCATCCAATATTTAGATGCTATCCACCAAAAACCATAACACAATTTATAGAGGGCTGTTCACTTCAGTCATTGGTCACTTACTTGAACGTTCGCCTTTTATTTGGTTTTATATATACGTAAATAGCACTCAAATACCCCCATTGCTCATTGAACGACCATCCTACTATCCCTAGATAACACAATGGGTATAGCTTATCGCGTATGCACTTGAAAAAATTCTTTTATCCAACCCGCATAGAATGGTTGCCTCAGGAAGCGGAAAAAAAAACTTCCCGATAATTAGGCATCATACAGCGACCTGGATTCCTTCCTCCACAAATTTCTATTGCATTGCACTGATGTGTTGGCCAGTATGCGTAACTACACAGTCTACATGGCTGACACGGCCAACGTAGGGAGTCGCATCTGTGTATAGGGCTGAGGTATCGTTTGCGCACCTGACAGTCAAGAACCGCCGCCACTGCTACCAGAACCTCACTCGATGTTGCTGAGGAAACAGCCGTTGCCTCGGGCGCCACTTTCCACTCCTAAGCAGTCACTGCACTCACCGATTCACAGACAGCCCGCAGAAACTAACAGATGGCCTGTATGTCTTTATCAGCCCTAATCATCCTCAAAAACTGGTCGATACCACTGACACGTGCATCATCTGGGCTCCTGGACCAGCCGCCATCACCCGCAATGAAGCGACTCACGCCGCGGTTTGCGATATGATACGGGCTTTTGCCGATGGTGGCCAATCTCTACCCCCGCAAGATCAACAGCACCCCATGAGTGGCTACGCGGAAACTCTGGCACGATACAGGCGAACTTTTTGCAGCGCCCCTCCACCACACCGACGCCTCTCCTGAGAAGTACCGTAACTTGGTGGGGATGCAGACAAATCCCTACGCCCTTCCACGCGCCTTGACATTAACTTCCCCACCCAACAACATTCCCTCTGCGGTTACTTTAGCGTAAGAACTCGTTAATTCGAACTGCAGGATTACACCACCTCAGTTCGCAATAATAATAGCTCGAACTGATCAAGTGAAGAGCAAAATCCGCACAATACAATTTGGACGCAGTAGATATGCATCAATTACTTGCTTAATAAAGTTTGTGACGGAACCCTGTCTTTCATCCCTGGCAGGAAAGCCCGCACTTTTTCCCTGTCACGGGCAAATGTAACGGAGTCCTTCTTTTAGGTATCCTCCAGAACAGAAAAAGAGACGGCGCCATTCTATTCGGTCTTTATTCGGAGATAAGGCCGCAGTGGCGCTCCGTCGGTCTTCCGCCCGTGGTCTTTGGCAGCGAGGGGTTCTACGCGTCTAACCTCAGAAATGATGCGACCTGCCAGCATGCCCCACACCCTGAACTTGTGTCCACATCAGCACAGTCCGTAAAGTAAATCTTGCGAGAAAGTCCACCATGGTGTTATAAATTGCTTTTACCAGGTTTAGCTTCTCTCTCCATTTCTCTCCTTTCCACAGGCACTGTTGCCTCGTGTGTAGGCATCGGGTGTGTTTCTCAAGGCGTAGGCCAGGCCCAAAGTTCTCTGTTCCGTGGCGCGTAGTTCGAAGTGTCCTTGACGGAACTTACTCGCGTTTAAATTAGCGTGCTTTATTATACCTGGAGGTCCATGGGAGCTCGGTCTGACGAAATCCTACAGTTGAAATTGGGCCTAAATTCTGAATATTGAGTCGACGAGCATTTACTGCACCATATAGTATGGGCGTGCAAAGAACCAGGTTTGCCCCCGACTCCCTAATCCCTCCTTCAAGCAGCGGGGGGCTTCCCTGGCCAGCCCAGAAAAATACCCAGCTCAGCCTGGTGACCCGACCGAGTCAAAAGGAAGTAATTCTGGACTATGGATGATTTTCACGGGCGTGGCTCCTGCTCGACAAATGAGGATGGGATCTCTCTTGGACAAGCTCTCTTACATTGCACTTGATTTCATATTTCAATACTATGGTTTTGCACGTACGCGCCACAATGCCCCGTGAAAACCTTGATCATTTCGTACTGTGATTTTTTTTTGGTTTTCTTTTGCCGTGTCGACATTATCTGTCCAGATTTCGCGTTAACACTGGTAAGACATCCTCAGTACATTATACCAAACACTGTTTCCAATTTCTGTTGCTTGTATTGAAGTGCTGTTTAAAGTGTGTTGCATTTTTCTTAGTCATGATGTTCAACACGTATTCACACCTGACCAAGTTGTAAAGGAGCTTGCTGGTATGCTTCAAAGTACTGACCTGAAATCGACTGAAGAGGTTGCTATCCATCGCCGAATGAGCGCTGCTGACCGTTCTCATGCCCTAAGCTCAGCTTATTGCAAAGAAAAGTGGCGCAGCGCTCAGAAGGGACTGCCTAGGCTGGTTAGTGAAGGCTGTTTCCGCATCTTTACTTCAACAAAATCCTCGCACGCATGAAAACAGAGCTGCTGCTTTTGGCATGAGACCAAACAAAGAAAGCAACTTAAAATTTGTCTGGACCAGAAACGGGAAAGTGCTGGTCAGGAAATGTCAGAATGCGCCCCTTATTCGTATTTACAAGGTATCTGTAGTAGAAAGGTTGGTTTAAGTATGGATCACCGATCAATTAGGTTCTCAACGTCCAACGATGACGTTAAGCTTCTTTTCACTTACAAAGAACTTCATTGAGGATTGCCCATATGCCCTTATATTCGAAGTGTTCGGAAGCACTGGGCTCAATTTCTCGGGTTGGCCGCGTTGTCTGTTTCCTTTGATGATGAGTTGGTTTTCGCCGAGACTAACATTTTTTTCCTCACTTGTTTCGCACAATACTATTCCTAGTTTTGTATCGAATTTTTTTACTGAGCCGGTCGGCAAAGGAGGCGGCATTCTTGTTTATTTAAAAAACCACTTACTTGTTTCAGAGTTGGACCTTGCTTTCGATAACGCAGAAACCCTGGGTGTTAGTCTCAGTAGTTGTCCTTGACCTTGCTGTTGGTTTATCCCCCCGCCCCCGTCCTAACAGCAGCTTTTTTTGCTAGAACTACACACCACTCTGTCTCGTTTGGCTCGGGAGGAATACTTATGCACGAAAGGCGATGTCACCATTGACATTCTTTGCCCGACTCTTCTCTATGTAGTGGATAATCTTGGCGTCCTGCCCAAATTTGGTCTAGAGAGTGTTATTGAACGTGCAATATGCGAAAAAATGCTTGCCGGCTGCTTGGTTGTTCCATGTCTTGACCACATAAACGTACGTGTGGACGGTTTAACAATGAATACTGCTGTTATTCAATCCAAGTAAGCATATCACTACTTTGTCTGCTCTTGCTCAACAAAGAATCACCTGATTCTTGTAGCACCGAATGCAAGAGAGAAATATAACTGCCGATATTGAAATTTTAACGTTGGTCGGTAAGCATGACTGGCACGAGTTGGTTCAGAACAGTCACCGTGTTTTCTCTATGAAGATTTTATATCGGTATTCAGCAACCATATAACGCACGCCTGTCTGGCGATAAGAATAAAACAACGAAACCTGAACAATAGATGAGTGCTTTCGTAAATATTAGCTGCAATTAAAGAAACTAGCCTGTCATAGTAAGGACCATAGTAAATGCGATGATTCGTCTCGCCAGGCGTAACCACATGCGGCATGACTTCTACACTGCCCGCATGGACAATAAAAGACATGGTCATTAATAGATGACCTTAGAATCGTCATAAATACATGACCATAATTGCATCCATGGCGCCTACTTACAAAGAAGTTATATCAACATGCGAAGATGCTGTTCTTGAAGCCATGGATTGTTCCGCGGCAGACTATATTTTCTGCGAACTCTGCTAAACCTCGCTTGATTTGTTTCCATAACCCACTGCGGAAAATTACTCTCGAACGCCCTTTGTATCTGCACCGCTCCCATGGCTCGCCTTCTACTACTTCTCCCCTGCCTTATACGCATTACGTAAAATACTTCGGTATAAATTTGCGATTGAGGCTTATCATAAAAGACTCACTTAGCTTCCATCTGTCGAAAACTTCGGTGTGTTACTCGTGTTTTGTACACCAATAGATACTTTATGCCCTTGTTTGTTCGTAATGCCGTGTAGTGCGTGTTTTGGTGTATAGCTTAAGTTGATATTGGATCACAATGTATCGGTTTTGTTCCATACGCTGGACACATCAGGTCGATTCAATTTTTCGTTGTTTGATAAATAACGTAAGTTACACACTAGATGCTGACTATGAGAGTGGTGTGTTCAAAATTTACGTGTACAGAATTTTGATTTTAATTGAGGGAAACAGTTAGTTTAGAACACTTGCGGACAAATAAATTAAAACCATTGAATATCTCTACGGGTAATCTCCGACCAAAATAGCTCTACTTTATTCTCCATTGGAAAAGAGGTATTGGCGAAGGAGAAGACTGTTCTATGTTTCGGGTGCATTCAACCCTGACAAAATTAAGACGGGCTTGAGAAACTGATAATAAATGTACTGCCAGCTTACCTCACTGCGTGTATTTGCTACATGCCTGCAAGTACAGTTCTATTGTCGGAATTTGCTGCTCCCTTACTTGCGTTTGTTTTGTTATGTATTTTCTGAGTTTCTTTGGTACCCATGTCCATCAAGCTCTTCCGCTCCAGCCCTACGTGGCTCTGGCAGGCCGAACTTTCTGTACTGTTTTGAATTAAAAATAAACAACCTCATCATTATTTCAAAATTGGAGACAGATTAGTCTTGCAATTTTAAATGTTACCTAAATGATACAGATGATGTACAAACAACTGTTAAAAGTTGAATGTCACCGATTCTTCTGTTTTTTTACCTTCCGCAGGTAGCAGCTCTTCAGGAAGACTCACTCCAATTACTACGTCGCTTAGTATAAGGAGCACCACTGGCGCTATGTCAACCCCAACAACTACCACGAAAAGGACTACTACAACCAAAACCACTACAACTACTACAACAACCACAACCACGACCACTACAACGACGACTACGACAACAACCACAACCACGACCACTACAACGACGACTACGACAACAACCACAACCACGACCACTACAACGACGACTACGACAACTACCCCGGCCCCAACAGCTGCGCCAACAACGACACCACGTAAGTAGAGTGGAGACCACTGCGAGTTAGTCATGTAAGCTTCATTTTCAACATGCACGGCTGCTGACCTGGTATCTTAGGACAGTGCCAAGCGATCACTCAGATTGTTTGGAGGGTGCAGTGGCCGGGAAAAACAACCTCATGTCAAAAAATTTTGAGACAAATTCCACCAATGACGCAAAAAGGTAGACTAAAAACTTTTTCATGCCGTTATGCAGCAAACATCACTCGGAATCAATGCGGGGGGGTAAGAAATTTGAACGAATGGCTTAAACCACTGTACACGATGGTGAAGTTCTGCTGTCATGCAAAATATCAAAAAATATTTTAGTACAAATACACAACGATTGAAGCTCCTTCACAAACTACAGAACCCAAATCTTTTTTTTTATTCCTAAACGACCCCTAAAGTCTTTCGTGCCGACTATGCCAACTTTGTACACCGCAGCTCGCCACCGGACAAAATAGCCGTCTTCGCACCCACATGCACCAAGAACGCAACAAGCTACACGAACACAACCGCCGACGGAAGAGACGCGACTAACGCAGCGACGTAAACGCTTTCAAAGTCAAGTGCGGTGAAGTGAATCCCACGGCCAAGACAAAAAAATCATGCCAATTTAAAATTCACCGAACCTCACCTGGACTAACGCCCTCTTAAAGAGAAAGTGAAGTGCTTTGTAAACATTGCGGCATTACAAGCGCAAATTGTAGTCCGATGTCCATAGGCCATGTTTCGATCATTCCGTGCGCGTTTATGCGAATTTATTTCAATTCGATTGGTTTCGCAGTGGTTTCAAAATCAATTCGAAACCACTGCCCTCCTCGCTGCATCCTCGCCCATTTTGTGTGGCGTTTTCGTGTGATGTCAGGAGGAGATGACTTGGCTTGACTGAGCTACTGCACGTCTCGCCAACCTTTCGGCAGAGTCGATCGGCCAGGCGTTTAGTCCAGCGGCCGCCGACGGGTCATCGCAATTCGTTCGCTCATTTGAAACGAAGCCACGACACGTTTGTGAATGGGAGAATGTGCCTTTCTTTACTTTGTTAGTTTGTACACTGCATCTAGCTTCAAGACAAGGTCGCTCCACACGAGCGCTGCACAAACGCACATACGACGCTTCACTGACTAGTACGCTAGTAGGAAAATCTAAGGCCACTTGAAGGCGGAAGTCAGCGAAGTCAATATAGGTACCAAGGAAATACATTCAACTGCTACTTTTACCCTACAGCGAAAACTAACAAGTACGCACTTTTTTGTGCTAGGAAAACATGCATAGATGTTAGCAGCATGACCACACATCTGGGAACGCTTTTCCGTGTAAGAAATGCGATTGCTAGACGTGAGATATTGTGGAAGTTTGGGGGACGCTTACCGCACGAGCCCTATACAACAAATAGTCACCTCAGCTGCTTGAAATACTAAAACTAAATAAAAGTGTAAAGTGGTTATACATTACATACCTTACATTTTTAACGCTGGCTGCGCTGGCCCGTGGCAGAGGGGTCTGGAACTCTAGGTATGTTATTTTGCAAGTCATAAGTTCGAATCCCTGCAGGTATGTTGTTGTTTTTTTTAAGCTGGCTTTTCCGATTTCGGCCGATGTTTTCTATACTGAGTTCACCATCTTTGGGCCATTACGTTCACTGCTCCATGAACTACTTCACAGAGCGCGCGCAGCCTGACACTGACGTGCTAGCGAGTTCTCGTGGGCGTGCTGTTGCCATAATCTCCGACTCCTTGCGGGCAGTGGGCACAGGCCAGAATCAACAGACCCTGGTCCTAGTGCGAACACGCTTTTTACGATAAGTCATGAGTGAGTCAAGCACTAAATATGGGAGGAAGCGCATGGCATTTGAGTGTGTGCGGTGACGCGGAGGGCGCTCCTTCACTGCGTGAGCCTCGGCTAGTAATTTCTACGATTTGAAGCCGTCCTGGGAGGCTTATCTTAGGCATTTTACAGCCGACAACATGGCAGAAATGCGGCACGTCGATTACTGAGATAACGAGAATGCCCATCCAACCATGCCGTCGGATGTCAAATATGTTGTTTCACAGAAAGTTGTTTGAATGCTAGCCTTGGACATCGTCCAATCAAGGTGCATCTCCTCCTACCGTCACAGCCTTTACTTGGTGCTGCCGCTGCAAAGCGCGCATGTTAGTTATTCTTCTTTAGCACTTTATAAATTAATTACCGACTTATCAACCGGATAAACAATGAAAATTGTGTTAATTTGAGCCATTATACGCAGTGCAAGCAAAACCGGGAGCTTGAAAAATTCAATTCAGTGTGCCTTTAAAGAAGATTCTAGTATCCGGAACCACAAAAAACAAACGCTAGAATCGAGCAACTGTGAATAAGCAGACAATGATCTGGATACGAACGGAGAACAATCTACGCAGACACTTAATTGTCTCTGGGGGCAGACATGATTCGGATTCGGAGCACGATTCGGAGAGTACCAGCGCGACGGGTAACGAAAACGGACGACAAAAGCTGCCACCCGAAGACACCCAGACAACCGCAATTTACGGCCACGGTCGCACCGAGAAGTCCAGAGCTCCCCGAGAGCCTGACCCATCCCACACTTCGTTGCGTTATTCCTGCGAACAGGAGACGCCAGAAGCAACGCTTAGTGCTTACGTTCCGTTTGGCTGTCTCATGTGTGTGTGCCTTCGCGCAGTGAGTCGCCGTGCAACAGTGCACCGCATCAAACGTTTTCTTCCTGTGCTCCTCTGTTCTGGTCTATCTGTAACCTGTTTTTCAAATTCAACATTTTTTTCCTATTTAGTCTTTCATTCTAGCAACAACCTAGGAGTACAGATAAATTGAGTATTCGTGAGTAATACAAATTCAGTACTCACGAGTACTCATGAATACAGAAGATTAAGTATTCATGAGTACAGAAAAAAGGGTACTCATGAGTACAGATTGAGTACAAATACTCGTGGGGGCAAATGAGTTTGAGTACAAGTGAGTACGATTATGAATGAGTATGTTAGGAGTGAGTATGAGTCATTTTGAGAACAGCGAGCTTTTTGAGTCTGCGTATGAGTGAGTACAGGGTGAATGAAAAAAATTGTGACTGAGTTTGAATGAGTTCTTTCTGTTTTGCCACCCTATGCCTTTATGTACAATTCTATCGTCCGAATTACTTGCCCTCTTATCTGCGATTGTTTTCTTACGTATTTTCTGAGTGTCATTGGTTTCTGTCTGTCATGCTCTGTCACTCGAGCCTTACGTGGCTTTGGCAGGCCGAACTTTTTTCCCTGTTTCAATTACAAAATAAAAAATCTCATCATCAATTCAAATTTGGAGACAGACTTGTCTTGCAATTTGAATATTAAAAGTTAATATCACTGATATTTCTGTTTTTTACGTCGCGCAGGTAGCAGCTCTTCAGGAAGACCCACTCCAATTACCACGACGCGTACCACCAAAAGGACATCTACCACATCAAGGACTACTACTACTACTACCACCACAAAGAAGCCTAGGAGAACTTACCCGCCCAGTACAAATTCACCACAACGTGAGTATAGTGCAGACCACTGCAAGGTAGTCATGTCAGCTTCATTTTGAACATGGTTTGTCTTATGTCCGCGCGATCACTGACAAGCTGAAGCACGGGCAAACTTGAAAATAGGGTTTATTGACCCTAGAAGAACACGGCTTTTCGCGACTGCTCTGCAGCAAGGTCTCAACGCGTCTCCCCGTGCATTCTCCATCGCACCGCGGTGTCGGGGGCGGCGCAGGCGAGGGAAAGGGCCACTTCGCGGGGGACACTATAATCCGATACAAGTTAAGAACAAAGGGGCATTGCCCAACTTCCCACTTCCAGTAACCCCATTCCCCACTTCCAGTAACCCCCTTCCAGCCAATGGTATCGCTCTATCAAGGTGACGTCTCGGCCGACCGCCGTGCACCTGCAGGCAGCGCTCGGAGCCAAGTATTTCTAAGTCCGTGACAAAGAGTAGTTCTTTGGGACGCCTTTATTTTGAGCTGAGATAAAAACCTTAGCTAAAAATTCTTTATTTGCAAATATAAGGCAATACATGAAAGAACCTATTCTTCAGGTAGAGTAGTCAGTTTCAATTTTATTGCTGATGGTAAATTTCTGCTCTTCCGGGTTTCGCCTGTTCCTGTTCCCATTTCCGGTTTGGAGCCCGAAGAAGTCGCGTCTGAGTCTGCGTTATCATTCTCGACTGAGAATTCTGGTGCGTTCCCATCCGCGCCATGCCGATGGTACAAGAAAAACGAAAGCGCCGTGTCACCTGCAGCTGTGGGAGGGAGATGATCCGTACGCGTACGTTCGCTTGCGGAATCTATACCCAGAGCGCAGCGTTGATGAAACCGTCGTGACAATGACCGATCTTAGAATCAGCGTGAGTTTGGTGATGGACGTGAAGAAGGAGATAAACATTACGATGGCAATCTTGCGACGCCCTCCCGAAAGTGCCCGCGTAGCGGTGGAAAGAGACGACGCACAGAAGTGTACTACGACTTCACGAAGTACGCATTGCGGTCGTCTGTGCATCGCCTTTTTCGCCGCAATGGGATCCCAGCAGTAAAGGCAATTGCTGCGGATGTCAACGCTAGCGGCGATGTTACTCCTCTCCAGCCTTGGACTGTGCGCCGGCTGCTGAATGACTTCGGGTTCAGGTATGAGAAGAGGGGCCGAAACTCGCTGCTGATTGAGTGGCACGACATTGTCGCGTGGTAGCAGAAGTACTTCTACGGCATCGCTAGGCACAGATTTGAAGGTCGAAAAATATTCTACTCGAAAAAAAATACCAAAAAAATCGAAAAGAAAATATAGAATACAAATATTCCCACGATATCGACTGTTTGACGGACACGACGGTTGCTTCCCACCTCGACGCCTTCATGCGTGGTCTGATGACGGGTTTGAAGCAGCCGTCAGGGAAAGGATAGCGCCTGATTGTAACGCACATCAACAGTGAGGGCGGCTTCGTCGGTGGGTGCCTGGACATCTTTCGGAGTACGAAGGCAGGCAAATACCAAGAGGAGACGGACGACGCCCGCTTCGAAAGGTGGTTTGGGTCCGTTTTGCCACAACTGCCACTCGGTAGTGTAATTCTCATGGACCACTCGTGGCTGGAAGAAGCAGTGCCTACGACGACTTCGCTGGGTGACGTCCGAAAGACTTGCTTGAGATGAAAAAAACGCTTTAAAAGGAGCTCCTCAGCCTTGTGGCCTCTGTTAAGACACGGTAAATCAGGTATCGCATTCACGGTGCAGCTGAAAGGACAGGATGTATTCGGGAGCTCTGCCATTGTGAGCTCAGTCCTATTAAGTGCATATGGGCACAGATGAAGTCAGGCGTCGCAGCAAGAAATGGCACATTTAAGCTGGCAGATGTAGAGGTGCTCCTGATGGAAGAAGTTAACGAGGTAACAGCTCAGCACTGGACAAACTGTTCAGCATGTAATCAACATTGAAACAAAGTTCAGAGAAGATGTTAAAGCAAGTGCGCATGTTCAACCTATTATAATAGATCTGGGTGAAGACGACATGACTCCAACAGTGACCTATCTCCTATCAAGTCCTTTCAAGATGTGTTAGGCTGCGACCTATTCGCCAGTGCCGCCTTTGCCTCTTTCAGTTAGTGTGGAGTGCGGCGTTTAGCTTAAATACCTGTGTTTCCATAGCTCCAGAAGCAAGAAACTCCTCCAGACAGCAGAGAAGACCAGATATGCTGTTGGTGTGCTTTATTAAGACTTATTTCTGGAGCAGCCTGTATGTGGTGTGTAACTTGCTGAGGGTTGATTGCTTTGACATGTAGCTATGAGAATAAGAACGGACCATTGCAAAGTTTGGTTTGTAATCTCATTGTCCATTAATCAGTGTTGACTGCTGTGTCGTAGACTCAACAGTGATCTTCCAGTATAACAGTGAGGGTGGCAGAAGCTATTTCAACAATCGCCTTATGGTCTCATTTGCTGTAGTGCACGGAGCGGTGTGTTGTGTGGTGCTGGCTCACGGTTGATTGCCTTGATATGTAGTTAGGAGAATAAGAAAAGGCTGTTGCAGTGCTTCGTTTCTGATCTCATTTGTTATAAGTGTGGTGCAGGAATTAAGACGAATAAGGTCAGAAGTGACAGGATACTGTGTGGCAGATGTATACATAAAAGGAAATCGTACATTTCGAGCTAGAGAAAACCCACACTGTTCCAAACTATTTTCTGGAAGTAAAGCCATGCGATAGTTTTCGCTGCACGAGGATGGTGACTATTGGCATGTATAGCATGAGGTGTGAGCCCGTCGAGCCATGCGAGTTCACCAATTCAGTTTAAACAGAATCCCTTCTGCGGTGTGTGGCGTTGGGGTTCGTTGTGCGGCCCTAAATGGTGATAAAGGCTAGTTTGACCTACAGGACAAGATACTAGTTTGAGTTTTCACTGCAACGTTTTTACATTGTTTGGACACTTACGCACATATGAAACGTAGAAACAGTTGCAAATAAAATATCGACATGAAAGCATGTTACTAAACATTGTCTGCTTGTGTGGCTGGCTGAGCCGAGTTCTTTTGACAGAGCGTTAAGAACAAAACAATCTGCTTCAGACTCTTATTGTTCATTTCATTTGCTCTGCATAATTCAGCAGTGTGTCTGTTTTGCTGTCTGAGCCAAATCTGACATGATAACAATAGTGAGGACCAGAAAAGTTGCCTCGGTGATTTATTTCTACTTTGATTCTGCTTCGCCTCTTTTCTATCTGCTGTCTTGCGCAGGAATAGGATAAATAGGTTTTATCTGATGGCTAAGCCACTGGATAAAATGCACAAGAACAACGTTAATAAAAAAAATTCCCAAAGCTTTGGGAAGAGGAAACAATGTTGGCTTCAATCGATCCTCCCGTGTATGGGAATAATTTCAAGTAGTGCATTTTTGGCAAGATAATAAATTTCTTCCTGAGCATATGATCCGATTCTGGCTCTTGCGTAACAAGAAAAGTATGATACCACTGACCAGTATCAGCGGAGCGATATGTATCATAATGATGTGTCTGTTTCCCTGCGTCCACTCAAACGACATGTCATACATCAACCAGTGCTGATAACTTTGTATAGTACAGATCACCAAGTAATCTTTCAAACACTACTTCACTGCCCGTGTTATGAATCTGGCATCAATTGATGTGCTGTCATTGTGATATACAATCCTCATATATGCGTAGACATTGCACGTGTTGCGTTGTGAATAGCGCTGCAGCAAGCAGCACCTTACTGTTCGACTTGGCACACACGATGTTGAGCACTGCTGGATCAGCGAGCTTCTCGCTCCAGCAGCCACTTGTGATGCGACAGGGAGAATACTCTATCTCGAATTTACAAAACATGCATCCAGAAGACCATTACAGCAGCAGCTTCATACTTAAGTGACATAAACACAAGGCGAGCAGTGCCTATATAGCTTCAATAATGCACATCTCCGATGCAAAAATTTGATTTTGTGAAGAATATGTATGCGCATGTGTAGGAAAAGCTGAAAGGTGGTTTATTTGATTTCAGTGCTGCGTTTGATGTCTTCACATGCATTGTTGCAGCTAGACATACCGGTAAAATCTAGCTCATGACATTTTACTATCACGAAGCACAGCTCATTCTCGAAGCCTAAGCAAGACCATGAAATTGAACTTACAGTGGTAATACTCGTGTATAATCTAATTTATTATCATCAATGCAAACTCAACACAGATTCCTAATCGTATTTAATTCACATAGGTTTTTGTCCAAAACAACTCAAAGCGTTCCAACATAACAGGCAACGAAAACATACAGCTGCAAATAACACATTTGACAATGGAATCTCAGCGAAACCGCAAATCAAAATAGAAAAGGTGGCATATTAAATCATATCACGCACCTAGGCTACAGCTCGTACGCATTCACGTTCAGAAAACGCGATAATTCAGCTTCTTGTATTTGGCGACTTGATCACAATTTGGGCGAATACGCTTGTGCCCGGCATGGACTTGGGACACACGGCTCGACATATGCTGTAACGGAATACAGCGCGCGACGTCGCGCTGTTTCCGTTTCGCCCCGTGCATGGAGATAATATAGTGGCCCCGTGCGTAACTCACCATGGCTTTAACGTCGTGCGCTATGCACAGCAGTAATATTGGACTGGCCTATTCTAATGTACGAGAAATAAACATCCGAAATAAGCAAGGAGTTATCGCCCCCTGTCTCAGTCACTGGTGTGATAACATGGGTAGCACAGACACAGGAAGGACTGAACGGTAGAACGAGAAGCACTTCACGCTCAAGACGAAACGCCCGCACAGGATGATGACGACCGCTTTGTATCACACATCGTACACAGAATCCAGTACTTGCAGCGGCGGCTATTTCCCGGGAACGCCGGTCTATCACAAAGCAAAAGAAAAAACACCATAGTGATTGTCGTTACCGAGCATGTTAAGAATACTGCACACAACACGCAAACAAGGAATACGACTGAACGGCACTAAAAATCATTCTCAGAGCCGGACGACGCCGATGGATTGACGCGAACAGCCATGCGAACAGCGGAGGCGGCCATTTTGGTAGAAGTCCGTAAGCGCTGAAGAACATGCTCTGTGATTTCTTCCGTGAACGCGGCGTACAGTTGGTAACCATGACGTCACGTTGATACGGTGACACCATTGGCTGGAGGGGGGTCCTTTGATGAGAAAAAGCCGCATATTTCTTGAGTTGTATCCGGGTATAATCGACACGCTGTCGGAAGGCGCCGAAACTAAATGCGCTTCTGCTGGTAAGCACGAACACAACATTTCTTCCCCCCTTAGAAGAGCGCCTGGTAGCGTTCAGGGGGGTGTCGCTGCCGCGAGGATTTGCTTAGGTCGACGGCCTAAGGTTCCAACGAAGACGGGAGCTGGCCGTCTGCGCATGTGGTTGTCGGCGTCGCCGCGGCACTCTCCGTAGTGAGATGCCAGGCCCTGTTGACGTGTTGTGACTCCCAACTTCCTTCGGAAGGGGCTGGCTTGCCAGAAGACGGCCTAAGCTGGCGGCGCTGATTGAGGTGCCGCCGAGTTGTCATCCCGGAAATCTCGACGAGCCACGAGCGCAGGCCAATCCGTTTTTTCACGGTCGCTGGGACACATTCCGGCTTGTGGTGAAACTGGCGGGCGAGCACCCGTTCTCCCTATTGTATCCACCGGCTGCGCGGTGGGTCGCGGGCATCCTGTGACGCCTTTGAAGATGGCTCTGGTTTAACTGCCGTGAGAGGCGTCCTCATTTCCAGCGAAAATATTAGCCTCGCAGGGGTCTGGCCTGTGGTATTTTGCCCTGTTGTGTGCTGCTTGAAAAGGAAGCGGGTCAAGCGCCAGTGTAATGACCCTGTCTCGTCCTTGTAAAGTCCCCTCTTGCGTTCAGCCGCGTAGCGTTCGGCTTGGCCGTTCGTTGCTGGGTGGTACGGGGCGGATGCCACAGCTGTGATGCCATTGTCTTTGCAGAACCGCCTGATCTCTGCCGACACAAATGCCGTGCCGTTGTCCGATACTGTCTTCTGAGGTAGTCCGAACGTTGCAAACAATGCACGCAGGGCGTCGATGACTGCCGCAGATGTTGGCCCACTCATTTGTACAACTTCTAGCCATTTCGTGTAGGCATCCACCACAACTAGAAATGTTGTTCCTTCGATTGGGCCTGCAAAGTCAACGTGCAGGGTGTGCCATGGAGTTGTTGGCTTCTCCCAATCAGGAATGGGGGCTCTGCAAGTTTGACACGTTTGCGCAGCTGTTTTGATGTCGTAGTCAATTCCTGCCAACCACATGTAGCTGCGAGCGCACCTTTTCATGGCTACTACTCCTCGATGCCCAGCATAAATGATGCCATGGCTTGCTCGCGTAATACGTGCGGGATAACGACTCGTGACCCGAGTGTCACGCAGCTGCGATGGAGACTCAACTCTGTTGTTCTTTTCTTAAAGGCGTTGAAGTTTTCTCGGTCAGTTTCTGCATGCGGCGTTGGTGCAGTGCCTCGCTCAGTTGCGACAACATCGGATCCTCTTGCGTCGCTACGGCGATCGTGTCGGCAGTTAGCGGTGGATTAGGCAGGGCTTCAAACATCAGCGCGCAGCCCACTTGTGGAGGATCCTCAATTGTTTCGCCCAGCGGCAGACGACTCAATGCATCCGCGTTCTGGTGTCTTTTCCCTGGGTGGTGCACGAGCTCGTAGTCGTACGCGGACATTTTTATACACCACCGTGTCATACGGGGGGACAGCGTATGAGGTATTTGTTTCTGGGGGCCCAAAATACCCAAAAAAGGTCGGTGATCAGTAATGAGGATCACGTGTGTGCCAGCAATGTACTGATGAAAGTGTATGGCTCCATACACGATTGCGATTCCTTCTCGATCCAGTTGCGAGTAGCTGCGCTCTGCCGCTGAAAGGGTGCGGGAAGTGAAAGCAATCGGTGCTTCCCTGCCTTGATCGTCAGCTTGTGAGAGCACTGCGCCCACACCGTAGCACGATTCGTCGCAGGCTAGAAGCAGGGGCTTCGTTTCGTCGTAGTGCCTGAGGACTACGCGCCGCCGGAGCAGGTCCTTAAGCGCGTCGAATGCCTTCTGGTGGCGTTCCGACCAGCTCCATGGGACATCATTTTGTAATAGGGGGTATAGGTCGTTAGCCACAGTAGCTCGCTGTCCTAGGAATCGATCGTAGAACGTAATGAGCCCAAGAAAGGACTGCAGTTCCTGCTTGTTGGTTGGTGCTGGTGCCTCACTGATAGCACGCACCTTATCATCAGTGGGATGAATTTCTTGAGCATTGATCAGGTGCCCCAATAACTTTACCTCGAGCACTGCAAAACAGCATTTGTCTATGCTTAAGCGCAATTTGGCGCTGGCTAGCCTGTCAAGTACAAGCTCTAGGCGTGCTGCGTGTTCTTCGCCTGATGTGCCGCTAATGATCACATCACCCAGGTAAACGCACACTCCTGGAATTCCAACAACCGTGGACTCCATGTACTTCTGGAAAATTGCTGGGGCTGCTGCCACTCCAAAAGGAAGTCGTTTAACCCTGTAGAGGCCCCTTGTAGTGTTTATATTGAGCAATTCAGATGTTTATTTGCTCACCTACAGCTGTTGGTACACCTGGGTCAGGTCCAGCGTGCTAAAAATTCGGCCTCCACGGTGCTGAAAACCTCTTGTGGCGTTGGTAGTGGTTAAGCAGAAGCCTTCGTTGCCAGGTCATGGTGCTCCTGTAGTCTTCACAAAGACGTAGAGTTTCGTCTTTTTTCCTGACTCTGACAAGTGGTGTGGCCCAGTCTGAGTGCTGCGTCGGCTCAATGACCTCCTGCTGTTCGAGCTTGCGAAGCTCTTCGTCGTACGCCGACTGCATGCCAAAGGCTACTGGCCTCGCTTTGAGAAATTTGGGGCTGGCGTCCTGATGGAGCTCCAGGTTGATGAGAGGTCCGTTGTGACCGGGAATATCCTTAGCTAAGACCATTTTGTACTTATTTTGAAGTCGCTCCACCAAATCTTGTCGCCTGGGCATATTGTCCGCTGTAGCCTGGTTAATACCTCCCATCGTTATTCCAAGAGCGTCGAACCAATTTCGGCCCAAGAGGCTAGATCCAGTCCCTCGCACTATACGTAGTGGTAGCTGGCAGGTTATGCCGTTGAAGGAAACGTCTACGTTGGCACTTCCCAGTAGTGACAAGAATTGCCCTGACCACGTTCTCAGATTCGTGTCGTCGTCGAGCAAGATGAGTGCATGCTACCGCCAGGTCTGGTGATATGTCTGTTCACTAATGAGCGTACATGCTGCTCCGGAATTAACCTCGAAGTGGATCAGCTGGTGATGCATGGTGACGTCGATCATGATCTTCGGTCATAGGTCGGTGTACTAACTCGTGAGTACACTCATTTGCACTCATTTGTACTCAAACTCACGAATGAGTACGATGATGAGTCAGTACACACCCCGAAAAGAAATGTGAGTACGATGACGAGTACAGGGGTAAGTAAACCACTCGTGAGTACAGCACTCATGAGTATATTACTCATGAGTATGAGTACTCATGAGTACAGTATTCATCAGTATGAGTACTCATGAGTTTGAGTACTAAAGAGTATGACTACTCATGGGTACCCAGTACTCATGAGTACACTACTCATGAGTACAATACTCATGAATACTGGTTTTGCGAGTGCCTGCACTCTTGAGTATATGCACTCGTGAGTACAGTGCAAACAAGTTTTATGATGAGCTCGAGTCTGGACGCGCGTGTACGAGTCGAAACATTTAGCGCTGCCGCTTAACTGTCAAGGATGGTAAAATTAGACAACGAAAACTGCACCTGCCCCCTTTCCCGGTCCCTGTTTGGCGCTGTAAGCGTTTCTCGGAAGTCGCTCGCAAAGGGGTCACGGTGAAGAGGGAAAAAAAATTCCCTCGAACTTCCCCGAGGGGGAGAGTGTGTAAGTGCGAATGCACGGTTGTTGATTGCGCGATTACGGTGGATATCGTGATCTTGGAGAGGAGAGGAGGCGCCCAACACCCGCAGTCACTGAGCGGAGAGAGGAGGAGGAGAGTAGCGCCCGCCGTTACGGCGAGGGCTACACGAGCGCCCTCACGCGTCGGAATGCGGAGCGCCCGCTACGCGAGCGAGAGCTCTCCCGCCCGAAGTGGAGAGGAGGCGCCCAACACACGCAGTCACTGAGCGGAGAGAGGAGGAGGAGAGTAGAGCGCGCCCATCTCCCCCCGTTGCTAGGGAAGACGAGGAGGAAGACGAGGAGCGCGCGCACCCGCATCTGTTGCTATGCGGACGACGGCGGCGGACGATTCAGCCTCGCTTAAGAAGTGCATTCGCACTTAAAACGAGGGGGTGAGGGGCCGGCGGGAAACGCGGCCGCAGTTGCTCTTCTCCTATGACACTTGTTGACTGCCGCAGTTATTTTTGTTGACGCGGCCTGTTAACGCGTGGCGGCTTCATTGCGCTTGCTCCATTCCAGTTGTTTTAGGGGAGAGGCGGTGGAGGCTAATATGCACGCACCTGGCGTGCTGAAGTCCCTCTTTTTCGGTCTTCAGAAGTTTCCATAGACGCATGTCACGCTGTGAAGCCATTTCGTGAGCCGAACCGCTCATTTCAACAGTCGCAGTTAATTTACGTAACTCGCGTCAAACCGACTGCTTGATTTGTAACGTTTGTCTCACCGAAATTGTCCGCACCATTCCGCTGTGCGTATTCAAGCGACAATTTGGCTGATGTATGTGCGCCCATATGGTTTTATTAGGTTCCGGTTTTGAAACATTTAGTTCAGATTCGCTGGTAATATGGTCTCGTGTAGTGCCATTTACAAGTGAGTATACAGCCCCACCGTGCAAGCGCGGCGGTGGAATTTGCCCCAGAAATGGAAATAAAATATCCGGGTACACCTATGCACGTTTGTGAGTTGTGAATTCGGACAACATAATATCCAGTTGAACGCGTGCGACGCTTTGTTTATCCTCGCGTATTTTCTCGAAGAGCTCTGGCATCTTGCCGCAGGAGGAGCGTTTTGCTTTCGAATGGCTTTACTTGAGAGTGGCAACCCTATTCGCCGCTTCTCGTTTATGCCACCGTGTAATGAGGGCGCTGAAGATGACGGTGAATTTCGGTGGTTGTTATTCCCCTACCTTCCCTACTGTTTACAGGCCGGGCGACCACCCCTCGCTAGTAACTACTGCCAAGTTTAAGCTCGCCCTGTGGGAGGCCTCGTTAAGGAATTGTTTTGAAATAATGAACGCCAGACGCCGGGATTGTCGCTTAAGCTCGTGTCTTGAGACGTCTCGTAAAGCATGTGGATTGCACATAACGACGCCACCGCACTTTTTGATCGATCGCTGTCAGCTTCATCCGTGCTGCTCGAGATAGGAGCTGCAGATTTCCACTGTGCAACCAACCCACCAACACGGCAATACAGTGACGTCAGTGCAAGTTATCACACCTTCGAAAAACGCGTCTGCAAACGTTGTTCTCGAGCACACGAAGCACGGCAGAGCAGTTCGACACTGCTGCAAAGGCTGCCAAGCACCGGCAGCAACTGGGTGCCCTGCGGCCTTCGACTGCGAGCGATATCCTCTCCACGCCCCCCACCGCCTCCGAACACACACACACACACTGGTGGGACTGGGCCATTCCAGGTAGGTCACCACTGTTTCGACGTTGCCCTGCTCAGTCCGCCATCGACGCGGCGCAGAGCAGAGCGATGAAGTTGTCGGACGGTGATTTTAACCTGCATTTATATGCAATATGTACAAAGGTAGCAAGAGCGTTACATGGCTCGCACAAAGGCGATAGCACTTCTCAACTTAGTGCCTCCGATGAAATACCGCCGCACAGCCGGTGCTTTAGGGCTGGTTTTATACCCCCTGGGTTCCGCCGATCTTTCCAATCAGGACTTTCACTGGCCGCAGTTTTGATTTCGTCAGCCGAGCCACGACAAGAAAGGGAAGGCGACTCAGCGGCGCCGTCTCCAGTGTCTACTCGCTGCGTGTCTTTTTCGGGCCGGTCGTCCCAGGCATAATTTGGTTAGGCCGCCTAGATGGGAAAAGGAGAGTAGACTGGGCGGCGCCGTGTGCAGCCAAGTTGCGGCACGTCTGCCGTGGGCTGTTTGACCGAGGCGCGAATCGGGCCCACCGTCGGCGCGTCGCCAGGTGCAGCAAATTTGTGTCGGGCGCTCTGGTTAACCGCGCACGCACGCATACAATAAATTAGTGAATAACGTCCAACACGTGTGCGTTTTGGCCGTGCCGTTAACGGAAATAGAAACAACGACGCGTAGCGCCCCTGTCCTGTCCCTTTCAAGCGGTGGGACCTCCCTCTTATGCTTTTCTCGCGGTACCCGGTTTTCGTCTTTCTGTTTCTCTTACTTGGCGGGCTGGCGGCGGTTGCGAGGGGTACGATTGCGCAATGTTCGCAAAATGCGGAACAGTGGCTGCAGCGTCTTTTCGAGTTGGTTTTAAAGACGATAGTCTTTCTTTGGCCACTTGAGCGCGACAATGTTGGCCTGTCAGTCTGTCCTGTCTGCGTCAGCCATAAAGATAATTTATTATTGCAACTTATTACGCCCCGCTGTATACATGGGAGCTACTGGGGCCGCCGTTAGGTAGCTTTATGTACATAATGTGCTCTCTCTACAACTGGCCAACTGCCCCGCGATTCAGCTGCTCGGCCAAAAGTTAACATAATCCTTGAACAAGAGCTTCATACTGCCGCGAACCATATACGGGTTTGTTTATTTATAGTTTGTTTTTATGCCCGGCCGCGCCCGGATCTGTTATCTGTGTCCCATGCGAAGCACGTGTTCCATATTTTATTTTTATGCGCACGGGCTACCTCATTCAGATAAGCAGAGTGTTTCACCCTACCGCCGCTAGCCCAGAATAATCTTCTGTGATCTACAATGTTCTGGATGTGAATCGACTGTTCCAGAAACTCTCGCGCCGAAAGATAAAAGCCTGCACAGGAGACGCCGCGGCATTCGATTCTGCGATGCTCGCCGACGCAAGTCACTTTGTTGACCGGTGCTCCGCCGCCTCTGTAGTCTTTTCAGTTGTTAGGGGAGCACAAGTTCGCTCCAATAAACTTGTTTCTCCTTCAAGACAACTGCGTCGTCCTTGGCTTCGTGATATATTCCCTCGTAACTAGAGCTGGTACCATGCTTCCTATTTATGAGCGTTGTTCAACAAAAATAAAACATTAGGGATGTTTGAACCCAAACATAAATACAAAAGTGATATGAAAGTGAAAGTGAAAGTCTCAGGCTACAGCACCCCGCGCGCTTAAAAACACATGGAGTCTCGGGGGTTCATATTTACAGACATGAAATATACACAGAACCGTAGCTATACAAGCTTGGCTAACAGCTGTGAGCTTTCTGACGCTACCGGCGTCGACAGTGTATTATTTATATGCGCCGTGGAGCACACAACGATTAAAACGTTGCCGCGCTTTCGAGCTATTACGGAAACCGTACGTCATGAAAGTAAGAATAAAAAAAACACCAGAGCGCGGCGTGAAAAATGCATCAGAAGGGCGATTTTTTTCCTCTTCGCTGAGCCGCCTCGCTGGCGCGCCGGCACCGGGAGCGCGAGCGTGAATGTAAAAAGAAAGGGTGTGCAACCGACAGCACAAGGCGGCGAAAAATCCACTTTTTGGTTTATTTGTTTTGCTGAATTCGGTTATCCCACGCCATCGACCAATGAGAGGCATCCCATTGCTGTTGCGCTCAGCTCCTTTCCTAGCACCGTGATCGCATCCCTGGAGAGAAAGAAAGAAGCGGCGCGCCACCCTGACGCCTTTCCCTGCACCCCGTTAGGAACACGCAAGCCTTAGCCAAGAGGTAAACACATCAGGGAGGGAGAACTTGTGGCGGTTCCGTCGGGAAACTTGAAACTTCGCGCTGCGTAGCGCGAGGTATTGCAGTCGTCTGTTCCTCTTTCGTAATAAACCAAAGCATGGCAGCAACACCGGCCAGATAAGAATGCCAATCAAGTAATGAACGTAAAACCATAGCGGAGCTGATACACACTGCATTTCAGCACCTTGCAATCTGCGCGTGACGGCTAGCAAGCTTAGTTGTTACTGATAATAAATTGCAGAGTCACATATTAAATAATTGGGGTTTTACACATATGGGGTGGCGCTTGAAAGACGACTGGGAAACACCAGCGGCCGCAGCTGGTGTTCTGCTGGAACCGCACCTTCCGACGCAGTGGAATGGACGAGCGAAATAGGGGTAACGTCGACGTGACCGTTGTCTTTGTCAAGATAGATACTGAGGCCCTTTGTCGACCCATTTCTCAATACCTCTATCTTGCTTCGTTGAGCCTCAAGTTGTGCGTTTATGATGAAGGAAGAGAAGCTGTCTCTCGATTCGACAAACTGGACACGGCTAATTATTTCTTAGTTTGCGATTTCTGTGCCATCGCCCTGCCCGGATGCTGTGCTGGAGGTCAACATCGTGGGCTTGCAGCTGCGCGGATACCTCAAAATATTCTTCCAAGAGGTTGTTGGGCTGCTGTTGTACTTTCTTATAGAAGATATGTTTTGTGCGGTAATCGTTGCTGATGTGTGGGTGATGCTTGTGGCGGGCTTTTGTGGCGTTCGATCGAAAATAAGTGATACGAGTGCTACCTTAAAAGGGCACTGACACAAAAATTTTGCATCTCGGTTTTTTTGTTGGGATGATCAGATATATAATGACCTACTTATCACGTGTGGAACCTAATTTGCTCACACCGTGGGCGGTTGTTTATTACAGGCGCTTTCAATGAGGCCAGTCGCAGTTTCGAGCTCAGCGGCCGCAGCGAAACAAGAGATTTTGTGTGAAGAAAGATGACCAAGTGACGGTCGGACAGATACCACAGAGCAGAGCTGCCGTAGAACTTTCGAATCCGTGTCGCCGGCAGTTTCTGCGAATGCCCTCACGCACTGACCTCGTCACCCGCTTAATTAAAAAGCGACCGTGGACGTGACGCAGGTGCTGCGAGTGCAAATTGCTGCCGCGGCTAGGAACTACGCGCGATGCTCGAGACAGTGGATGGGAAGATAGCGCTGAGAGCAGCCGACAGGTCTGCCTACAGGTCTGCCTACACATGCGTTCGGCTTAGCACAGCGGCGGATATTCGATTGCCGCTCTCGTAGGCGATGCAGAGGAGGGTTAATAATGCAACCCGCCATCGAATCATTAACTCATTTCTCATATGTGCTGCCATGTTTGGGACTTGGGTCCCATTTAGTGCAGCAGTTACAAGCTATCGCTCGAGCTACCGTCACCGGCCTGCACCACTTCGCCGCCATGGCCGCCGCCTTCAAGCTACCTCTCTATAATATACCAGTTAATAAATGTTCACATCCATTCATCCGCCCGCGCAGCGACAGTGCGGCTGGCTCAATGCGCTTTAGGTGTCCCCCGGCGTGTTTTGGCGTCCAGTCTAATAAAAAGCAATAAAAATGGAGTGAATGGAATCGCTGTCGAACTTAAATCACGGCCAGCTACCCGATGAGCTGACGAAATCACCGTGCCTCTGCCGCCAACGATTGGGTAATTCGTTGCTCGAGAGCTGAAGCTCCGACCTCCCATTGGAGTGGCGAGCCGGCGAGAAACGCCGGCAGTGCGGAAGCGGCCAACACGAATGATGTTTATTTTAAATATCTAGGGAATGTCGATTGCGGGAGGTCCTTGGCTGGCTTCTCGGTTGCGTTTTGCACACTTTAAAAATTGATTTTAAATCTGTTCTAGGCTGTATTTGCCGTAGATATTTTGCAGATGATGCATGTGTGTTTACACCAATCTCCATGTCAGCGGTGGTCGATACACTGCTGACTTCAACGGAATGCTACGTCGTATGCTCTGCGAAGAACCAGCAGTTGGTGAGCGCACTGCGATTACGAGGGCTACCCTGCTCTGGCTGTGAGGACGACATCGTTTTGCGTCTTCTAGAGGACAACAGAGAACGTCGCCAGCTCACCAAACGAACGAATGCGCCAACACTACTTCAGGCTGCCTCCAACAACAAACGGCAGAGGACCCTGCAAGCGGCGCTGTTTGAGAGCAGGAGGCTGCGTGATGAACTAGAAAGTTTTCACAGACAACTGACAAGGGTCGGCGGCACGTTTCCAACGGTGCCTGGACTGCACGAGATCTGGACACAGGCAGAATGCACGACGGCACGCACACAAACGAGACGACGCATGCAAAATTGTGATTGGGTGCTCACCGGACCTCTCCCAGGTAATCGGGACGATTATGGAAACGCACCGAAGATCAGTGCATTTCTGGCGAGATCCCGAACACACGTTTCTCTGCTACATCGCCCACGCGCAGGTCATTCCAGCAACGATCAACGAGACGCGCAACGTACGCAGCGCACACGAGCCAGAAAGCACCATGTTCCTGGCTCCTGCTCTTCCGGTACAGACGCACACAAACGGAACGCTGAGAGCAGCACGGAACTGAACGGAGCCAGTACGTACCTTTTTCGCACGTCCTGTCCCGACGTCAGTCCAAGCAACCAACGACATCACATCCGGATTGGTGGATATGGCCACCACAAATGAGCAAGAAGCACGGCGGCCGAAATGCACCATACGTGGCGAACGACCGCACACCAATTATAGGGGAGTTTCCGAGACGCACAGCGCACGAAACGCACCAGAGGCGACGAACGACATCCAACTTGAAGCAGTGGAGCTGACCACGGCGAACGAAATGCACAGCGCACGGAACGCCACCAAGCCAGCACGAGGAAACTGCTATTCGCCACATCCTCCGCTCCCACTGCAGCTATCCGGATTTGGCCAGCCAATGTTACAACCGCATAAATCACCTGGCCACAAGCAACAAAAGACCCAGCGCACGCGGTTCAACCCCACCGGAATCTACGAGCTCTCCGACACCCGCTGCACGAACACAATCGCCGACGGAAGCGGCACGGCTAACGGAACGCCGTAAACACGGTCAAGTTCAGGTCTGACGAAGTGAATCCCACGGCACAGACACAATAAAATCAAGCAGATTTGAAATTCACGGAAAATCAACGAGACGAACACCCCCTTAACGAAGTTTCTAGTAACCGGAACAACAAAAAACGAACGCCAGCTTAGGGCATCTGTGAATAAGCGGACAGTGATCTGGATGCGAACGGTCGTCAGTCTACGCGAACGCTTCATTGTGCCTGCGGGCAGGCACAATTCGGATTCGGAGCACGATTACGAGAGTATTAGCTCACCCGGAAACGAAAACGGACGACAAAAGCTACGCACAAAACCGCAGTTTACGGCCACGGCCGCACCGACAAGCCCAGGGCTCTCCTGAGCCCGACCCGGCCTAGACTTCGTTGTTTTAGTCCTGAGAACAAGAGGAGACGCCAGACGCAACGCGAGTGCTTACGTTCCGTTTCGCTCTCTGACACGTACGTACGTGCCTTCGGGCAGTAAGCCGCCTTACGACAGTGCACCGCGTCAGACATTTTCTTCCTCTGTCCTGATATATGTATTGTAACCTGTGTTTTTTTAATCAATTAAACCTTTTATTTTTTTCTATTTATTCTCCCATTCGAGATATGACCTAGCTAACAGTGCAGAGAAGTTGATTATTCGTAATACAAATTGAGTACTCATGAGTGCAGAATGAGTAGTATTCATGAGTGCAGAATGAGTAGTACTCATGAGTACAGATGATTGAGTACTCATGAGTACAGATTGAGTACGAATACTCGTGAGGACAAATGAGTTTGAGTACAAGTGAGTAAGATTACAAATGAGCATTTGATGAGTGAGTACGAGTGATGTTTTTAACAGACGAGCATTTTGAGACCGAGTTTGATTGAGTACATCGTGAATAAAAAAATTGTGATTGAGTTTGAGTGAGTTCTTCCGGTTTTGCCGACCTATGTCTTCGGTGCGTGCGCAGGTTGAGAACGGTGTTTAGGTCGTACAGCGCCGGTGATGCTGGTAGACTACCGTGTGTCTCCGCCTGCGTTATGGCCTCTGAGGCGTTCACGCGCTTGGGCAGTCCAGGGGGTGCCTTCGACTGGTTCCTCTTTGTTATGCATGCCTTCTCAATGTGACCTCGTTTCTTGCAAAAATGGCACGTTGCGCCTTGAAGCTTGCATGACTGCGGGCCGTGCTGCTCGTCGCAGCGCCAGCAGCGCTGAGCCTTAGGTGGTTTTTTGCCACCTGCCTGGTGGGGATGGAGCTAGTGATTTGTGAGGTTTTTTTGGCTCGTTGGGCTTCCGGATGTCACGCTGCCGCTTGCCGGCACACTCCGCTCGAATGGCGATGTCGTAAGCCTTGGCGAACGTCAAGTCGTTCTCAGCAAACAGGCGCTGTTGTAGGAAGTCGTCCCGCAGTCCGCACACAAATCGGTCACGGAGCATAATGTCCAGTGGAAGCATGGTAGGGTTCGCAGGTGGCGTGGCGACTGGGTGTTCGGTAGCTACCGTTGTGGTGGGCAGCGTTCCGAAGTTGCAATCGGCGACCAGTTTTTTCAGCGCCGCAACGTAGGCGCTGACCGCTACTCCCTGTATCTAGTCTCTTCATTGGAAAAGGGCCCGGCTGTACACTTCCGATGGCGTGCTTCTGCAGTGGCGCAACGATAAGGTCGTAATCCACTGCCGCTGGTGTACTTGGCTCAACTAAGGAGCAGACGGTGTCGTACGTCTCCTCCCCACACAGCGTCAGCAGGTGTGCCTTCTTCTTGCTGGGGTCTACGATGTTGTTGGCCTCAAAGTAGAATTGAAGGCGTCCAAGCCATGATCCCTAGGAGGTGCTGTTGAAGTCAGGTAATCGTCCTGATGCGTGCGTAGCCATTGCGTAGCACTCTGCCTTTCAACGTGGGTAGCACAAACACTTCCTCGTCGCCACTGTTATTCTCGCGCGAACAGTGGCACGCTGAGGCAAGGGCACACTTCAAAATAGGGCTTATTCACCCAAGAAGAACATGGCTTTTCGCGGCAGCTCTGCAGCAAGGTCCCAAAGCGTCTCCCCGTGCATTGTCCATCGCATCGCGGTGTCGGGGGCGGCGCAGGCGAGGGAAAGGGCCCCTTCGCTGGGAACACTAATCAGCGCGCTGTCGGGAGGCGCCGAAACAGAAATGCGCTTCCGCTGGGGAGCACGAACACAACAGTTTGCTTCTTAGCTGGCACCTTAGGACAGGGCCAAGCGAGCCCCCAGATTGTTCACAGGGTGCAGTGATCGGGATATACAACGTGATGTGAAAAAATGTTGAAACAAATGCCACCAACGACGCAAAAAGGTAGACGAAAAAACTTTTTATTCCCATTCAGTAGCAAACATCACTCGGAATCAATGCGGGGGATAAGTAGAATGAACGAATAGCCCAAACCACTGTACACAATTTTGAAGTTCAGCTGTTCATGCAGAATACCAAAAAATATTTTACTACAAGTACACAACGGTTGAAGCTCCTTCTAGAACTACATCGCGCAAATCTTTTTTTATTCCAAAACGACGCTTAAAGTTCTATTTTTATGCTTACGAAACTATTTAACCAGCATTAAAACCTTGAGAAACCTAGTGATGTACGTTCATGCATATTACAACAAATGAGTGAATCTAAGTCCTCACAAAACATTATATTCGTATAAAAACGTGTTCGTAAACACTCGAGAGAAATTAACGCTTTATCTCTTATGAGGGCCAATGGAAGCTATGGTGAATTTAATTACAATACAAAGCACGGATATAAATTCTGGGTTTTCTGCGAGAGCGTGACATTGCCTAGGGAAAACATAAATGCTGCACAACATAGAATCTCTTTATTCAGTCGCCTGGGAGAGGCCATATGTTGAATAAATAGATGGTAGAAAGAATGAAAACAATCAACGTCGTGCTATTTTTATTGCTACAGTTTGATACCTAATGGCCCAGCTCGATGGAGTCAGTACTGGCGAATGAGGTGAAACAATAATGAAATTCTTGATACTATTTTACTTCTAAGGAATTTGCTTTACGACAAAAATATTATATCCTAGTAATATAGGCCAAAAAGAGGAAAACCACCTACGAAAATGTGTTTGTGAGAGATTCCTTCCGCCAAATTTGTCGAATCAACTGCCATTCATGGGACCAAAGAACGGGCAGCATCGCAGCTGATTGCAGCTGTTGTTTACATCCGCTTCCGCTGAGATTCACTCTCATGAACCACCAAACTGGGTAGCATGTTTTTTTGTGTCACATGATTAACGAAAGGCTCAAACGACGAGTGGGGCAGACATATTTCCTGCTTTCGATTCCCACAGCGGTGAATTCTTTCTTTAAAATCGTTAGAAAAAAATAAGCGAATTGATTTGATGCGACGAAGTCATGCATATCTGTCTGCACTAAGGTATCTGTTGGCGCAAGTCGTTTCAACCAAAACCGCACGAGAAAGACGCCAGCAAAATACAGGCACGCGTTTTCCCCTAGTTTGCTACTTCTCTGGCTTGGAGCTGTAATCACCATAAATCTATACCAACACGTCTAGGTTACATTGTTGCAGAAGATGTAGGCGGGCCATTATTTCAACAATTCCGTGTCACAGCATTACCAGCTTCATAATTTGTGTTGGTGCGCGCCTAGAGGGGTGTGGGGGCCTATGGGTGGGCGGCTGAATCGAGCCAGAGGCAGACAGACCAAGATCTCCGGATTTAAATAGCCCTAGGAAGACTACCGACACTAAAAGCAAATCGTATTCACGAATTACGACATTGAGAACATATTTTGGCAGCTGTGATAGTTAGTACAGACTTGACCGTAGTAAGAGCCGTGATGGTCTAGAAGCTGTTGACTGCGTGGTCCACTAACCGCGTACGTACAAACAGAGCGTTTGATATGGTGACGTGGCGGCAGTGATGTTCCGTACTGACGAGAAAAATTCCAATTTCTAGGTTTAAAAATTCCTTAATTTCGGCATTTTAACCAATAGGTTTTAATGAATTCCCTGAAAATTTCCCGGCATTCTCTTTGTGTTGTTGGTAGGTGTTTACGTAGATTTCTGTTCCGTTTTGGATATTAGCCAGCGCCACCTATGTGCACTTCCCGTAGCCTCAACAGCACTTGACTATGCATTTCTCGCTTTGTACCAACCAGCGTACTTACTTCTCACGCTAAAGCTCTAAGAGCTACAACTGCCAGTATTGAAAATGACAAGACATTGTTGGGTAACTGAGGTAATTTAAGCTCAGCACCGGGAGTGCTGCCGCCTTATCTTGAAGGCAGCACGATGACAAGGGCGCACCCAAAATACTTTTTTGTATATTGCGCGGGAATATACGCCTCGAACTTCGCGATCGCTGCGCCGCCTGCCGCCGTTTCTCCGCGGCGTTGACGGGATTTGCGCTGCGTGGCTGATAGGGGCTCGTGCAGTGTTTTAGTTCTGTTTCGCTTCTTTTCGCCTTTCTGCACCCTCAAAAAAACTTGTTATGGTGACGTTTTTATACAAAGAGTACGTTTAGATCTTTTAAAAAGCAGCTGCAGTCTTCGTAGAGTACGGGATCGCCAGCGAGAGCTACGCGCGGACGCGGTTCTGCGCGCTTTGTCGCCGCTCTTCCTAGCGTCGGCGACGGTAGCAACATATCACCCCTGTCACCTCTAAAACATCAGGCACAAATGAATTCCACTGCCGCCTCGTTTAGACCTGATACTGGCGCAATGAGCAGTTGGCTTCATTTTGCAGCGTGGACAACGAATGCGGCTTCGCTTCGAATATATACGTCGCAGAAAAATATGTTTCGGGGACGTGATTACCCAATCAGGGACCATAACTGATGCCTTTTATAAGAATATAAACCATGCGAAAAGGTTAAGTATATTCCAAGCCTGTGCGTCGTTAAATATGTGCCCACACACGCCATATAGCAAGAACCAAAGCAAGTTAATCAAACCACGGAAAAATAAATGCTGTGCAACTGCGGAACTAAGAAACATAATAGCTCTAACGGAAATGAAAAGAAAAAAAAAACAGTGTAGCTTCTGACATGCTAAAGACGTTTGTCTAAATTTAAGCCAGGTAGGGTTCACTAGACCAACTATACGCGCAATGCACTGCTATTTCGCTAGACATCGGGGGGGGGGGGGGGGGAGGGGAGGGGAGGGGACGGGGACGCTGTGTACAAATGCGGAGCGGCGAAATCCAGCAACTACGTTTTAGTAATCACACACACAAACCTCGAGTTCACTCTCCTTGTTTTTATACTGCAACGAGCAGCTGATCGTACAGCGGACTCATTTTTGGAAGTATACAGGGTAGGCTGTTCAACAAGCGATGAAAGGTGTCATTAAAAGAGTGTGGTATGTGATAAGGTCTTCTGATTTGAGTTTCTGCTTCATTCTGCACGCTCCCTGTGCCATATGACGATATTTCGAAGAAGCATTTAGTCGCGGACGCGGATTATATTCTAAGCCCGTCTCCGCGCTGCTCGCAGAGGATATATGTAGCAGATAAATGTTTGCGGGCGCTCACCTCACGACAAGACGACTCTGTCGTGTGCTGATCGCCAAGTATAATTATGCATTGTCAATCGTGGTTTTGTTGAATATTCCCGAAATTAACACAGACCGGCTTGTAAATGGTGGTGATCAATATCTGAGGTATATTGGCAAACGTAACTGGCGTGCTGTCAGGTATGAGTGCTCCGCTGATTATGTAAGCGCAAAAAACCGATTTAAATCGTAGTGTATAGCTGTAGAATGAACATTTGAGGAACCGGTGGTTACGGAGAAACTGTTAGCAAATTCAGGTCAGTGTAACTACAATTGTCTCCATCATACGCCGGTTGCGCGACGCTGACCTGTGACAGACACCTGGCGCTTATACAGACGGAATATACCACACTAAGATCGCGTCAGAAACATTTACACTCTCGTAAGCACACCCCATTTGCGAACAGAATGACTTCTCCAGATAAACATGGATTTCAAACACCCGCAAACGGTAAATCTCGGCCGTGAACGTGCCGCAAAAGCAGCGGCGACACTGGGGAGCGGGACGCGGACTCCCGCGGCTGCTTTCGAAACGGCCCGCTAGGGGGATTTCAGTGGCGCCCTTACAGGCCGCGCTCGAGGCGTATACTATGCGAGCACGCTCAGCTCCTTCAGGTGGCGCCACTGCATGCTTTACTAGCCCTTTCTCCTGGATTGTTCTTTGCTCTATACTCTCTCCTGTTTTCTAAACTGAATCGAAAGCGGCCTTGTATGCTTGTGGCTTGCGGGAACATGACTGTGGATATGCGAACATGAATAAGACGAAGTGTTGATTTTAAAAGAAAACAAAGCAATAAACTATGCGAGGTCTGTTTTTTTTTGGCAATATGTTTACTTTTTACACTACAACTCCTAAAACTCTGATTCCATTCAATATTCCCTTTAGGCGACAAAACAGCCGCAAATTCAGCGAAAAAGGAATTCCCCGCACAGAACATTACTGCGTGATGGCCTAGGCGGTGTATTAATAAAGTATACCAAGCGTACTCGCCAATATAAACTGGAAAGCAGCGGCAGCTGAGGCCGTAACAGCCCGCACGCGAACGCCACTGCGAGTCTTTGTCCGAATGTCCCAGCTTAAAAGGCCGGCCCAGCAAGGTGGCGTGTGCCCGTAGAGTCTTTGGCCACAGCTAATCGAACGGTTTTGTTTAGTGTGAAAAGGTACAAGGGGAACATCCCGTAACAATACGATTTGGCCTCAACTTGCAGGAACGAAGGTGAAAGCAATAGCTTTGTACTGCACCATATCCGTGCCGCCCGCTTCGGAGCAAGTTGGAATGGCCCTCCCGGAAGATGGTACCTGTGACTACGTGTTTTTCGACTCACTGTACCAGGGAGCCTCCGGTCGATTTCAACTAAATGATGCCCGGCCGCAGGGCGAGCTAGAACGTTTCTTGCAGACGGCGGGGAAAGGCCAACGAACCCAGTACGGAGTCGGCATCAACTTTACGTGAGTAGCCCCACACTTTGTGATGCTACTGGAGCGCCTTTAAGAGAAAAATAATAGCGTTAACGCTCACCGTGTAAACACTTGTAATAGTTACTTCGGTCGCACTTATTTAAATTCTTTCCAACTGTAGCAACTGCTGCGACATATCTCTTTCCGTAGGTAGCCCCACACTTTGTGATGCTTCTGGAGTGCCTTTAAGAGCAAAATAATACGGTTAACGCTCACCGTGTAAAAGCTATTATTAGCTACTTCAGTCCCACCTATTTCAATTCTTTCCAACCATAGCAACTGCTGGGACGTATCGGCTATTTCTTAATAAACCTGGAGTGAACATCATGAAGGCTTCGGCTGGACACCAGAATTAGGAGGCGGTGATAAGCCTGTAATTCTGATTAACATCCCAAACGGTAACTTCGAAGATAGCCTATAAAGTGCCGAGAAGAGCTTGAGATAATTTTTGCACATCATCCCCTCACCATTATAACCTACAGTCTACCTAAATGAGCGAGTGCAATACTTAAGCAGTAATCATTTAGTGTAAACAATAAAGCTCTGCTACAAATTGTATTTGCAGCGAAATAAAACCTATTACAACATTTATATTACTAAAATTTACAAACATAGATCGAAAGGCATGGGTTCGAAAGGCCTGGGTTTGGTCTCTTTTCGCGCTCTTTGCTACTGCAGTTACCCGCGCTCTCCCCATATGGCGCGTGGACGGTACTACAGTGTGCGAGCTTCTGATGATGATGGTTAGAGTTTTTTGGCGCAAGGCCAGCTGGGGCAAAGACAACCAAACAAAAGTATCTAAAATAAAATAGTGGCTTCTAAAGCCAAAACAACAATAAACTCAATTAACGGCAATGGTGATGGCTGGTGTATAAGGCCAGATTTTATTATGCGTGATAGGAAATGAGGTTTAAAAAATTCACATCTGACAAGTACTCAAACACACGTTTAACGGAAAACATGGCATCATCACCCAGAAACAGAGATGGATGTAGGGCAATATGTTGTCTGGAGAGTTCTCTGAAGTGTTTGTGTCGTGTTGTGTGAAGTGCCTTGCATGTGATTAGTATGTGCACTACAGATAGGGCCTCTCCGAACCTGCTGCACTGGGGTGTACAAGATCCCGTCAGCACATACGAGTGCGTTGCATGGGTGTGCCCCATCCGTAGCCTAGCCAGGGCGACTTCCGTGTGTCTGTTGTGTGAGTCGGCTGTGTACCGTCCCAAGTGTGGCTTTATTACATGTAGTTTGTTGTCTGTCTGTTCATCCCAGTGTGTTTGCCATGTTCTGCGCAGGTATTGTCTTATGTGTGGCTTGAGGTCTGTGTAGGGTATCGTTGTAATGTCTACAGTGTTCCTGAGTGCAGCAGCACCGGCCCTCTCGTCTGCCAACTCGTTCCCAGCGATCCCAGCGTGTCCTGGGACCCAGCAGAGGAGCAGCCGATGTTTCTCCGCATACACCGACATGATAGTGTTGAATACAAGATTAATTATGTGGTTTTTGGGGGGTTTATGCGATGATAATGCGCGAACAACACTCAAAGAATCTGTGTAGATGATAGAATTGGGAATTTGATTTTCAAGGATATGTCTTACAATCAGTAAAATTCCGTACGCTTGTGCTGAAAAAATTGTTGTGTGCACGCTCATGGTTCTGGCTGCATTAAAATTTGGACCATGAGCAGCGCACGAAACCATAGTGGAGGTTTTAGAAGCGTCACTGTAGAATTCAGCACGTGGGTATTTGAACTGCAAAGAAAGAAAGTGCTGCAGTATTGCAGCTCGCGGTACCCGATTTTTGTCACGCTTTATAAAAGAAACGTCACAGGACACAGGGCGAACTTGCCAAGGCGGTAAAATGTTTAAAGAGGATGACCTGTACACGTCTAAAAACGAAGCACTGAGATCCGAGGCTCGCTCTCTCGCTCGAAGTGAAAGAGGCGGAGTAACGGACGGGCGACTTACAAACAGCACAGATGTGGATGTATTGTTCAGGACAGGATAAAAAGGGTGGTTATTCTGAGATGAAATTTTAAAAGCATAAAGTAAGTCCATGTACGCACGTTGGTTCTCAAGGCTCCACTTATTACATTCAACATATAGACTCTCGACAGGGCTAGTGCGAAAAGCACCCGACGCAAGCCGTAGCCCCAAGTGTAGTACCGCGTCAAGCATTCGCAATGCTGTTTTACTCGCCGACCCATATACCACACTGCCGTAGTCCAAACGAGACCCAACCAAAGCAGTATAGAGCCGTAGTAGGAGTTCTTTGTCGGAACCATACGAATGGTGGGAGAGAACCTTCAGGATATTCATTGTTTTAAGACATTTATGTTTAAGGTTCTTGATGTGTGGAATGAATGGGAGTTTCTGGTCAAACACAACACCTAAAAATGTGTGCTGCTTGTTCACAGCAAGCGACACGCCATTAAGTGTAATGTCTGGGTCTGGAAGGATTCCGCGCTTCCTAGAGAACACAACGCAGGAGCTTTTTGCAGAATTCAATTTAAAACCATTCTTGTCTGCCCAGCTGGCAAGTTTCTTGACGCCGAGCTGGACTTGACGTTCGCATATTGACATATTACAAGATTTAAACGATATCTGCACGTCATCTACATACATAGAGTAAGAAATTGTAATTGGCAGTGCCTTCCCAAGGGAGTTCATCTTTACTATGAAGAGAGTGCAGCTTAGAACTCCACCTTGTGGCACCCCATTTTCTTGCACGTGTACCTTTGACAGTACAGAACCAACTCTGACGCGAAAGGTTCTCTCGGACAAATAACTAGTAACGGTATTTAACATGTTACCAGAGACACCGAACGACTTAAGGTCAGTAAGTATGCCATAATGCCATGCGGTGTCATAGGCCTTCTCTATGTCAAAAAACACCGTAAGACAAAACTGTTTGAGAATGAAGGCATCCTTAATGTATGACTCTAGTGCCACAAGTTGATCGTTTGTTGTGGATCTGCCCGCCCTGAAGCCTGCCTGGCAGCTCTCAAGAAGACCGTTGTACTCCAAAAAGTACACAAGCCTCCGGTTTATCATCTTCTCGAGAAGCTTGCACAGGCAGCTAGTCAGGGCAATGGGTCGATAGCTAGCGGGATCTAGCTATCGATCTAGCTATCACAGGCAGCTAGCGGGCAATGGGACGATAGCTAGCCCCATCCCCCAAAACACATGAATTTGCATGGCGCTACCCGGGCGTTGCAAATAGACGCCTATTTTTTAGAGAAATGTGCCCCAGGAGGCCACGTGCTGCGCAGAGCCATGTGCGATGGAGGACGACGAACACCCAACTGTGGTCGCTCGTACAGCGGCGAGGCTTAAACAACGCCGTAAGGCGAAAAAAGATGATGAATGAAGAGTGCATTTATTGCAAACATGTCTCTATATCATTCCGAAACCCCACATCGACCACACCTAGAAAATGGGCCTAAGCTTTCGTCATCAACAAGGATTAACCACAGCTAAACCACAGCAATTTTTTATCTAGTCCAAGCTGTGCATAATGTTGCCCTACTTGTCTTGAGGTGCATACATTCCGCCTTTGGCAAAAGCTAGCTTCCTCTATTTCTTTTACGCATCCCCCTATTTCGAACATTTCCTGAATAACGGCCGTGTTTTACGCACGAATATCGTTTTACTTCTGGTAGTGTATTTCAAAAAGTCTGAGAATTGAACTTTGTTCTCCGTACTCGACACTTTCACACTTTTATATTATGTAATTAGTTGCTTCGTTTTGTTAGTTTTCCTGTTCGTGCCCCACGTCCTGCTCCTTCCACTGCAGCTGTTCATTAAATGATTACCGTTGTTAGGCTACCGTTCCATGTCCATTTCCTATTTTTGTTTGTAAAATGTTTTATCTCCTTAACTCTTGCGAGGACCAATTGTAAAGTTTCCCACTAAACTCTCCCCTACTCTCTTTTTACCAACGTTTGTATCAAAGTCTCCCATCAATTGCAAATTGCCCATTAAGATAATAAATTACAATCGCGAATGCTCCCTCATTTATTGCTTACTCTACATTTTAGTGAAAATATATACACGGCCTATCGTTGTTACGTATTCGTGCATACGTTTGTACTATATTTAACCTGTGTCGCCTGTTTAGCTTGATTACAACCGCGACATTCCGTGAATACCGAAGAATTCCCCCCGTTCCTTGCTATTTCCCTGTGGATCAAAATCACACCCTCTGCTCTTTTTCCTGAGGTTCCTGAAAACACAGAATATGCCCGCAACTAAACTCCAGGAAGCCCTCTTTGTCTTCTAACCTCACGTAGCCTTATTATATGCCACCTAAGGTCCATGCGCTCCTTCAATAGTAGAGGTACCTTTACCTTCTTATAATGAGTATGGACGATGAAGGTTGCTCATTTGACAAGGCAGCCTGTCCAGACCCAGAGGCTCGTAGTACCATCTGCTGCATCGTTTGCCTGAACGATGCCATGGTCAGGTACGCTGCTGCTACTGGGGATTGAGGAGCAAGGGTTATGTTGGTCAATCATGGCCGGTGGAGGCCAACTACTACACCTGGCTAGACATACTTCTGCGGTGAGGGAGTGCTGTTTGTCGCCAAGGGCCTTCGCTACATGGTTGCACCTATCTTGATTTGTGTGTCACGTATCCCGTATGGTGGTTACTTCCGGACCAGGCACCACTCCATACCTGGCATATATTAAAAGCTAGAAAAAACGCTGCACGTGTTTTTATATTTATTCTGTTTTTGTCAGGCCAGTTAATATGTAGGACGCTTCTCTTGGCTTCTTTTACTTGGGCTGTTCTACGTTCCACTAAAAAATTGTGGCTGTTTTGCCCGTATCGTTTTATAAGGACCTACATGGTCTTAGAGGGACGACATGGTGAGCACATGAGCAAACAAACAGCGGCAGGGGCTGCTGTCAACGAACAAATTACGCGTGCGAGTATTACTTGATCCCTAGGCAGTGCTTCGGATTTACTTTGCATTTCCCACACTTAAATCGCTGCTCCAAATCTTACTTAGTACGTCAGCGTCATGCACAATACCTGGGGTATCGATTAAAATGACTTGAGTTTCGGTTTTGTTTCACCGTCTGGACCTTTCCATGTCTATTTCCTATTCTTCCGTGTGCGGAATATTGTGTTTATTTTCAGGTTGTTTTTTTTGTGGAAATCCGACCGGTGTTTCTCCTCGACTGTGGTGGCTGCATATTCTTAAGATTCCAACTGACCTTTCTCCCATTTGCATCTCACCTACTTTTGCCTCAGTCTTCCATCACGACCGCGGACCGTGTTGTTTCCTTCATTGCTGAATTGGCGTTTTCGTAGAAAGTTTCTACGCCCTTAACTTCGTAGCTAGCTGTTTGCGCATATACGTGCACTATCTTTAGCCTGTATCACTTGCCAGTTTGATAACTTCTAGTGCGGGTGTTTTGTTGATGCTGAAAAATTCCTCCATTCTCACTGCTATTTCCCTGTGCATTAAATATCCTACCCCGTGCTCTGCCCTTCCTTGGTGCCCTCAGTAGCACATATTGTCCGCTAGTTAATTCCATGATGTCTTCTGTTCTAAATTCGCTTAAGCCATTGATACCCCACTGAATATCTCAGGGCTGGTCTAATAGTACAGCTTAGAGTTCCTCGATAGACAGGGATCATGCGTTAAACGTTTCCAGGTTCAAGTTTCCAAACTCGCCTGTCCGGACCGAGAGATTCTTAGCCCTATCTGCCGTATCGCAGCCTTATCCGCGCCGTGATCAGGTGTCGTACAACTTGTGGGGACTGAAAACCGAGATGTGAATAGGTCTGTCATGCAAGATGGGAGCCAACTGCTATATCAGGGTGGACAGACGCTGTTCTTGTGAGGAAGTGCTGTTTGCGTCTCTAAAAGCATTTCTAATGTAATTGCACCTATCTAGTTTAGACTGTGTTCCTAAGAGTCTTCCTAGCGTGGTTCCACATACAGTTAAACCTGGATGTAACGACCGTCTACGTAGGAGTTCGGGGATTTAACGAAGCTTTCGATTCTCTATTGTGACCGCCACTGAAGCCCGTGTGTTTGCGACATGTATGTAACGAAACGTAGCGGCGGTTAACATTGATGCAACGAAGTCGGCGAGCTAATCAGTTCTGCACTTTTACTGAAAAATCGACCGGAGAAATATACCAATTGAGGGAATACTAGTGTAAGGAGCCAGCAACAATAAAAACATCTGTAAAAGCCTATACACAGAATTCTTGATGATGACGATGATGACCCTCCCGTGGCTGACGTAACAGTGAGTTGACTCAGTTCTGGATTTATTTGTGTAGCGTGACACCACAACAGCTAGCAAGCGTAACTACCCTTCACGTTTTTTTTCGCCCACACCGCAAACTCTCATGAGTTTCCACGTGTGAGTGAGTGTGATTTCAGTTCCAGAATTGCGTTTTGAGATGCTAGGCCGTCCTGTCGGTGGGCAGTCGCGCGTATACACTTCTATCTGCGCTATGGGTTCGTCGGTGGTGAGTGCTACTGCTAGAAAACGACAAGCTGTGTCTTTTTAAGAAAAGCGCACAATTTGAAATTCCGTGTCCGCGGCTGAGAAAGAATGATTTTGCCGCCTGGTATAGTATCCCAGCTTGCACCCTCTCAACATTGTTGAGGGCGTCAAAGAGTATCAAGCTCGCAAATAGGCACTGCTTCAGCATAAGTTTGGTTCGTCTAACGCGTTAAGGCACCGAAAAGTATCAAAGGCAGAAGGAATACTTGAAGTCACCTGTCTTCATTGGAGCAGTGTAAGTGCCCAAGCTCATACGGAAGCCGGAAGCGCATCTCACGCAGTTTCCCGTTGTTAAAATAAATTCATAACGGGTGAGGTCACCTTCGCTGATGTCTAGCATTTTGGCTTCCTTTCTGTTTTATTCCCGCGAGCCTTAACTCTCAACCTGCATATAACGAAAAGCTGGATATAACGAGAAATTGTGAACATTTGTCAACTACGTTACATCCAGGCTTAACTGTATCTAGTTTAGCCTCTTTGGTAGCCGGGATGATTTTTACTTCCGAAATACACTGCACTCCAAATTCGCATGGAGTATGCTTGGGCAAAGTTGAGCCCTGATATCATGTGCGCGTTGACGAAGACAGTAGGCGCCTAGGACCTCTTAAGGAGGTGCTGCATTTCCTGTCGGTAGAAATACTGTCTGTGACGTGCAAAAATCTAGCCCACGTTAATTTAAGAAATGCAAGTGAGAACGACGCTAGTACAAAGAAACCCGACATGGGTTGCGTCAGAGCCAGGACGCAGGATTTTGAAATAACCCTTACAAAAATTCGTTTTTTTTAAGCGTGGGGGACGAGAGAGTGTAGACATGCTAAATGACAAAATAGTAACGGGGTTGATGGAATCAGCTGAAGCTGTGGGACAAGTAGCCTGCAGAAAACAAGCTGGAAAACTAAGAAAACGAAGTAAATACTTTAGATATGTTACGATGAAACTGCCGAGTGCGACGGATAAGATTGTGCTAGCCGAGTGGTCGGAATTACCAAAAAGAATACGAACGACATTCGTGCGACAACATGGCAGTGATCGAACAAACACTGAATGTGAGGACGCTGAATAACAGCTAAGAAACTAACTATAGGCAAAGACAGGATATACAGCTGCCGTCATAAGTAATTAAACAAGTATTTGTAAACATCACAAAATATTTGTCTTACTAGCTTTATGACACCATTACCGGTGTACACGAAGTTTTTTTGTTGGAGACGACTCCTTTAAACGTGCGCCAATGCAGCCAGGCAGTTTCCGAAGAAGAAATTTCTGAAAATTTGAGAGCGTGTTTCAATTACTTTTGACGGCGCCTGTACGCACTCAAAGACGAGCATGGTAAGATTACACAAAACACGGACGAGATAATCAAAGCAGCAGAACGATTCTACACCAGGTTCTATGCCTGAGTCGTTACACCAGGGGAAACAATATTACAGGCTTTTTTAGCTCACGAAGCTAACTAATATCCAAATTTGAAGCTGAAAAGATCTTGAAGGACAAAAAGAGGTAAAGCTGCATGTTACGACTACATAATAGTGAATTTTTTAAACGAGGAAAGAGATATTGTACTAGAAAAGCTTGCTGTACTAGTTTCAAAATTTAAAGTACTCAAAAAGTGCTGGTAGCCTGGAATACTTCAACATAATTCCGATTCACAAGAAGTGGGATACCAGGGACTTCAAGAACTACACGCCCATCACCCTACTCTGTCGTATTTAAGCTGTTTACCAAATTCATCGATACCCGAATAAGTAACAGCCTGGATTCTCGTCAACCCAGAGAACATGCTGGGTTTTGGAGTGGTGTTTAAATTGCAGATAACATCCACGTCGTTTATAGACGGTATTGGTTGAAAAGTTTAGCGGTCAATTTCTTCGCTTGGCAACACTGGAAGCGGCCACAGACATGGCCGATGCCGGGGTCATTGCGGCCGCACGGCGAAGAAAAAGACACCGGCGTGCGCCATCTGCTCCGTTCCAATCTGATTCTAAACTGTGGCGCCAACAGAGATCTTATTAATCGCATTCACAGTGAACTCGACGCAATACTTTGTGTTCGGCGAAGAGTTCGTAACGTAGAACACGGTCATGCGTTTCACAGTCGGGCTTAGCACGGACAAGTGCCGCCATCCCGCGGAGCCCGACGTAACCAGTGACGGCGCACTCACATGGTTGCATGGAGGAGAAGAGGGGTGCCTGATCTGCGGGCCGTGCGCACAACGTCGCCTAGCAACAGACGCTTGGCCACAGATGAGGCGGCGCACACTTGGTTGCCGGGATGTATTCCATGCCATTGAATACCGAGGATAAAGTGATATAAATTTCACAAAATACTAAACTCCTTTACATATAAGTTATACACAACGAAAAACGTTCCAATGAGCACCGCAGCAGTGCTGGAAGCATTGAAAGCTCAGGGGTTGGAGGAGACGTACATAAGACTCGAAGACGACGTATATAAAGGATGTACGTGCACAATCATTTTCCAGCGACCAAGCGAAAATTCCAGTTTCCTAAGGGAGAATGACAGGGGGATGCCATCTCGTCAAAAGAGTTCACAGCTTCTTTTGAGTAGGTATTTAGGAAGCATGACTGGGAAAACATTGAATTGTGGATAAATTCAGAATACTTGAACCATTCGGGGCTTGCAAACGACAGTCTTGCTAACCGACTCCGCAGAACACCTGCAAACACGCTTTCACCACTAAATACAGAAAGCAAAACCATGGGAATAAAAATAAATATGAATATTTGTAAAGTGATGATGAATAAACATACCGAAGACGGCCTCCTCAGCATATGTAAAGAAACGGTAGAACAAGCAGTAGATCATAACTACATCGGTCAGGTCATCTGTGCTTATCCGAACCGGGAAAGAAACCCGACGCATTGTTGGAACGGGCTGTGGTGCGCACGGCCAAAACTCCCAGATAACAAAAAGTAGGGTGTCTCTATCACTGAAAAGGAGAATATACAACAAATGTGTCCTGCTGGTGATGACAAATGTTTCTAAATGCGTGTACCAGTTACCTTTTTCCTATAAGACTTCATTTTTAGGTTGGTAGTTTAGGGTGGGACGACATTAGGAAAAAGGTTTAAAATCTCTCCAGCTTAAAGGGGCCATGCAGGCAGAACGTAAGCTTGGTTCATTCGAAATATTACATCGGTAGAATCATACTGGCACCACTTTGAACACACAAATCGCTCAAATAGGCTATACAATTCCCACTAGCTCATTTCCCGCAACAGGACCTATGATGTCTTCTGCGCCCAGCTGCGCGATTGGCTGAGGCCGGCCAAAGCAAACGCTAATTAGGCACGGTTTGTACGCTTGCCGAGCGAGATATCTTCGCTTAAATATAATGCATATTCATTTTTACAGCAGTAAGAATGATGCGGTAAACAATGACAGTTACGAAAATGCGTGGAAGCATATAAGTACCGATGCGCACTGCTATTCGTACTGGGCGCACTATGCTTGTTTTAGCTGCACAGCAGTCCGCTGCTTTGCAGTTGTCTTACATGACACTGGCTAATGTGCGTAAGCAACGTTCTTACGTGACCCTGTTTATCGGGGATACCCTAGGTTTCACGAAACGATTACTTTCTAAAATAACAAAAACAAGCCAGGTGCAAATACGCTAAAAGAAAAAGCAACGGCGGGCAACCATCCGTGGATGAGTATGGTAGCGCCATCTAGCATGACTGACGGAAAGCAAGGCTGCAGAGTCGAATGATGCAGTGGAAGTTCGTTTAAATACGCGTACTTATGAGCTAATTGATTACGTAATGAAACCACACGATTTGGCGGAGATTAAAAATTTTAACCTAAAATTGATTGATTTCTCGCTGAATACGGCATCATTTGCTGCCGGACATGCTCTGGGGGCACCGTAAAACACGAAATCTTTCGAATAAAACCAACTTGTATTTTGTCCGCATGCGCCTTTTAAGAAGTAGCCAAGGAGGTACTCAGGTGCCAATGTTCAGGTGAGAGTCAAACAATGGAATTTGAATATAAGGTTGAGCAATATTAGGACAATCCAGATGGGCTCAAAGCCGCCTCGCTAGCGCTGCGGCGCACGTAATAAGCGGTATACATAAAATCGCATCGAAACAACATAAAAACCAATGTATATGTATGTTTGACAACAAATATAAAATGTATATACAGCCCGATTCTTATGCTGAGAAAAAATATTTGAACAAGTCACCGCAATACCTTGTCATCACTTCTGGCTCAAGATTGATAACGGAAATCAACGAGCGCATATTACTCAAGCAAACATGAGTTGCAAATTTACCTACACAGTCGATCCCGGACATATCGAACTACAGTGGAGGGCGAAATAGTTCGATATATCGGAGGAGGAAGAATAAACATTTATTCAGCTGTATTAGTTCCGTTGTGGGAGGCCTCCTTAGTCCAGGAAGCCTTGGTCCTTGGCTGCCCGGCGGGCCCTGTCCACCAGTCGTTGCTGGTCTTGAGGGCGTGAGCTGGTCAGCTGGTCCTCCCACTGCTCCAGTGTTGGGTTTGGTTGGGGGTTTAATGATGGCGATTGTCGGCACTCCCAGACCATATGGTAGAGAGTGTTGGGTGTGGCGCAGTGTTGACAAGTCAGAGTGTATGTTGTTGGGTAGATGGCATGGAGTAGTGTTCCGTGGGGGTAGGTGTTAGTTTGCAGCTGTCTGAGGGTAATGGCGTCCTCTCTGGTCATGTTGGGGTGTGGTGGGGGGTACATGCGGCGCTGCAGTCGGTAATGGGCGAGGACATCCGTGTATCTTCTTGGAATGTCATCGCTGGAGGTCATCGATCTGTCTGCCAACGAGGGGAAGGCCCGGAAGGTATGCTCGCGGGCAGCGGCGTGTGCCGCTTCATTCCCCTCGAGGGATGCGTAGCCTGGGGTGCAGACTATGCGGAGTTCGGGTGGGCTTTGTAGATTGTTCAGGATGCGGACGGCTTGACCAGAAACACGACCTAGTTGGTAATTGCGGCAGGCGGTTTTGGAGTCTGTGATCACAGTGAGGTAGTCTGAGCCCATGGTAGCAGCGAGGGCGATGGCAATTTCCTCTGCAGACTCTGTGTCAGGGACTGGGATTGTGGCCGACGTGAGTTCTGTGCCATGGTTGTTGACAACGCTGATGGCATGCGCAGACTTTCGAGGGTACCGGGCAGCATCTGTGTAGCGGACCGCTGGCTTGTTGTATCCGTAGGATTTTCTGAGGGTCATGGCCCTGGCCTTTCTTCGGTATGCATTGAATACGGGCTGCATATTTCTGGGGATTGGAGCAACGGTAATAAGTTGGCGTAGAACCAGGGGAATGCGCTGTTTACTATATGATGTCTCCTGTGCATCGTAGCCAAGCCGACTTGGCGTATGACGACCCGTATTGGTGAGTTTAAGTCTTTCGAGTTGGCTGATTTTGTGAGCTTCAGCGAGTTCCTCCCAGGTGTTGTGAAGACCAAGTTTCATTAGCTTGTTGGTAGAAGTTGTCGGAGGTAGACCAAGTGCAAGCTTGTAGGCCTTACGGATAAGGACATTCAGTTTGTCGCGCTCGCTATTCTTGAGACTGAGGTATGGAGTGCCGTAAGTAATCCTACTGATGATTAGGGCTTGGGTCAAGCGTATTATGTCGTGCTCTTTGAGACCATGGCGTCTGTTACTTACGCGGCGAATGAGATGGGTGACTTGAATTACTGTTTCTTGAACTTTTTGGATGGTTGCAAGGCCTGCTACGTCTCTCTGTAATGTTAAGCCGAGAATCTGTAGGGTATTAACGAGGGGTATGGGGTTACCATTGACTGAGAGTTCAAGGTCGGGTATGGGGGCGGGTGGGCGACCTCTGCTGCGTTTCTTGAGCAGTAAAAGTTCCGATTTGTCAGGGGCACAGGAAAGCCCGCGAGCCCTGAGGTATTCTTCCGTGATGTTTATTGCTGTTTGGAGTGCGTCTTGTTGTTCTCCTACTGAGCCTGTACGCGTCCAGATAGTGATGTCGTCTGCGTACAGCGCATGGCTGATTCCTGGTATCTTGTTCAGGAGTGGCGGTAGCCCTCGCATTGCCAAGTTAAAAAGCAGTGGAGAAATGACAGAACCTTGGGGGGTGCCCTTTGGTGGTGTTTTTAGAGTTGCCGTGCGGAGTTGTCCCACGCCAATCGTGGCCGTGTGGTCGGTGAGAAAGTCGCGCACGTAACGATAGGCTTTCTCTCCGCAGTGGGTAGATTGCAGGCCTTCGAGTATAGCTTGATGGGTGACATTGTCAAACGCGCTTTTGACGTCAAGTGCGAGAATGGCGCTCTTGTGTTGGCTGCTGAGGTTATCCAATAAGTCTTCTTTAATTTGAAGAAGGATGTCCTGTGTTGAAAGTCCGGGGCGAAAGTCAAACATGGTGTGCGGGAGGTACTCCTTGTCTTCCAAGTACGGTGATAGTCTGTCGTGCACCATGTGTTCGTTGAGTTTGCCCACGCAAGAGGTAAGAGAGATTGGGCGCCAGTTGTGGAAGTCAATGGGTTTGCCTGGCTTGGGAATCATGGTGATGTCTGCATGTTTCCACTGCGTCGGTAATTGTCCTCGCTCCCAGCTTTCATTGATGTATTGTAGGAGGCTGTCAATGGTTTTATAGTCAAGGTTTCGCAGTGTTTTATTGTTGATGCGATCGTGTCCTGGTGCTGTATTGCGGGTCAGTTTGCGGATAGCAGCGATAATTTCCGTCGTCGTGAAAGGGGCATCTAGGTCCGGGTTAGGTCTTCCAGCGTAATCGGGTAGGCCCATGGTCGAGGAAGAAGCGCTAAGAGAGGCGCCAATATGGTGGGTCGTGATGTCGCGGAGGAGTTCCTCATCGGTACCGGGATAGTTGTGGATGAGCCGCTGGAGGTGGTGCCCTGTAGTTCCTTTGCTTTCGTGCGCCCGAGTAGAAACCGGAGAATGAGCCAGGTGCGGCGATTACTTAAGGTACCTTGTAACTGATCGCAAAGCTGGTTCCAATTTTGTCGGCTGAGTGTGTTTGCATATTCCTCAGCTTGTTTAGTCAGCTGCGCTATTCGCAGTTTGAGCTTGCAGTTGTGTTTTTGTTTCTTCCAGCGACGTATCAAATTCCGCCGGGCGTCCCAGATATGAAGCAGATGCGCGTCCGCCGCTGGATTGTCCATCGTAAGCTGAACTGTTTTAGTGTGTTCATTAACAGAATCCAATAATTTCTTAGTCCATTCCTCGATATCAGTGAGAATTTCGGGCTGCGCGGACTCACGGAATGCGGTCCAGTTCGTGATCTTCGCTTGCCCGATTCTCTGGGGGATCCGATTATGTCTTACTAGGATGCGAAGGATGTGATGGTCGCTTCCCAGGGTTTCGTTTAATCTTGTCCATTGGGAGAAGGTAAGGTCGGGCGTCGTGTCACGGGAAACGCTGTTGCCGATGCGAGTGAGCAGTGTGGGATCGGTCCAGAGGGTAAGCTGGTGCTGCTGTGCAGCGTTATGTACATCCGCGCCTTTCTTAGTTGTAATGGTGTATCCCCATGCGACGAGCGGAGCGTTAAAATTGCCAAGGACGAGCAGTTTGTGTCCATGGGTGAGTCGTTTGGTCGTTCGGAGGAGTTTGTCGAGGCCCACAAGAGATTTAGATGGCGGGCTGTAGATATTGAGGATAAACAAGCTTGGGTGAATCTTGTTGCGTGGTAGTAGTTCGACGAGGGTGTGTTCGATAGGGTTATCGAAGGAGTGCTGTTGGGAGGTGTGCTGCTTCTTCGTAAGAATGGCAGTACGGAAACGACCGGGAGCGATGTGCGTATCATATCCACTTAATTTAATGTTCTGTTTCAGTTTCTTGTAGGGCAATAACATCCGGATTGTGTTGCTGGCTGAAGTAGAGGAGGGACTGTCGCTTTCGATTGAATGACCTAAAGTTCCACTGCCACACGGTGAGAGTAGGGGAGGTATCTGAGCGGGAGAGGTCGTTAGTCATTGTCGGGTAGTTCGCCGGTTTCTTGCATATGGGCTTCGCGCAAGGGGTGCGATTTGGGCTTTTTGTGCGATTGTTGGTGCTCTTCCTCGAGACTTATAACGCGGTGGTTGAGGTTCAAGCCCATCTTGTCAACTTTGTCGTTAAGAGCTTCTTCGAGACGAGTCATGCGGGCGTTGAGTGTTTCTCCTGTATGGGTAGTGTTCTCGAGAGCTTTGTGGACATTTTCCAAGTGGTACGTGAGGTGTTGCTCTTCCTGTTCCTTGAATTGCGTCAGCTTCTGGTCGATCTTCTGCTCTATCATGAGATTTAGCTGCTAAAATGTCGGGAGTGCAGGGACCTGTCGGGCGTGAGGGGTGCGCGGGGGTGCGTCTTGTTGGAGAGGGCGCAGGGTCGCTGAGCTGCTTTGAGATGTTTCAATTCGAGGGATAAGTTGTTCTATTTGGCGTTCTAGGGCTTCGATTCTGCTTTGGGCGGCTTTCTCAATGAGTTGAAGCCTTTTAGTTAATTCCGTGTTTTCGCTACGTAGGGTGCTCATGGTCTGCTCGTAATGTTGGGTGTTGGTGTTTGATGATTTGTCTGGGAGCGGGGGAAAGGGGTTCGAAGCAGTGGGGGGGTGCTTAAGGACTTGTGACCAGCTCATCTTGGTGTTGTCTTGCGGTAGCGTTGACCGAGTCTCCTGGGCGGGTGGGCACTGAACGGAGGTGTCTCCGGAGTATTCCGGATACCGGATGAAGCGCTCACAGATGTGTAGAGGTGGCGGGCTTGGCCGAAGGCGTTTCTTACAGTCCTTGCCGGCTGTTTCATGTGGTAAATCGCATAATTTGCATTTTGGTTGGCACGAATGATTTGGCTGGGGGTTTTCATCACCGCAGAGCTTGCAGACATTTTTTTCGGGTTGGGGCAAACGTCCTGGCGGTGGCCGAGTTCTCCACATGCAGAACAGAACTGCACGGATCGTCGGTAGGCGCGGAAGCGGGTGTAGGTGCTTCCAAACTTGACGTAGAAGGGGACATGTGGCCCGTCGAAAGTGATTAGGGCTGATGTTGAGCGTCCGAGCATACGTGCGTGAAGTATTCTAGGACCAGTAGTAGAGATCAGGTCGGCTAGGACTTCTTCAGTTGTACCCGCTTCGATGCCGTGTATTACGCCACGCACAGTGCCGGGTAAAGGCGTAAGATATGGGGAAAGTTCGTATTGCGCCGCGCCGAGCTGAAGGTGGGTAATAGAACTGAGCTTCATGGCATAGTCTTCGTCCGCGGTGCTGGCTACGATGAGGTTTTGGGTCCACTGTGTGTGAACAGTGACGTGTGCGTAGAAGTCCTTGATGTAGAAACCACGTCTGTGACCGCTAAGCCTTGCGCGATGCTTTTATTTCAAAATATAATTCAAAATATAAAATACGCGCATCTGAAGCTTAGCCGAAAGCTCCTCATAACTCTGAGAGCTTTCAACATCGTGACCAGCGGTAACTTCCCGATTTGTTCCTCACAGCACGTAAAATACGAAACACAGCGCGTCGACCACCGCACTTTATTCAGTGCGAAAAATGTCCGTGAGCTTGTTCACCATGCGTACCTCAAGCTTACTAGGACCATTCAGATGATAAATCCCAGCGCCGTCTACTGCGCCGCCACTCCCGCAAATTACTTCGAATGCTGGTGCAAGCTCGGCTGCAGTAGGCGGTTGGAAACGTCGTCAGGAACGATAACAAGGACCGCTTCTTCGGTAACGGCGATGCCCACGCGATCGCCGCATCGTTGCGATCCGCCACAGCCTGCAAGTCCTCATTGTAAAGCGCTGGACACATGTACGACTGGTGCAAGCGATTTGCATGTGACTGATCGTTACGAGTGATCATTAGGACCTGTTCCGGCGTCGTTCGCTAATCGCAGGATGCTCACGACGTGCGACTGGCAAGCCAGATGCAGTCGTGCCATCGTTGCGATCGTAGTGAGGCCACAGCCAATGAGAGCCCCATGAGCATGGAGGAAAGAAAAGAAAAAGAAAAGAAAAACTATTCTTTCCTCCATGCCACTGAGCATGGAGGAACTTTTTGCTTCCTCGATGCCGCTGAGCCCGCAACCGGCTTGCGTTGCTCGGACAGGCCTCCTGCGCTGCCCAGGGGGCGCTGCGCAAGCGGCTTCCGGGCAGTACTTCCTGGTAGTACAAAGCTGCGTGGGTCCCATAGGATCCCGTGTTGACAGAAGCAAAATGAGCTCGACGCTCCCGATTATTTTGCGACGTGGTCACCAGCTCATCCCCGACGCGTCCGATCTATTTCAGCGATCAACTTGGCATTAGGGGAAAAAGCATTGCATCGCTAAACACGCTTACAGAGCCGACGAAAGTGCCGGGATCGTGACGGCGACTGCTACTCGCAGGTTCACCTATCGATTGTCGTACGAAGTAAAACGTGAAATTTCTAGTTTAAACTAATACTCTAGGTGACAAATACTGCTCAAAAACAGCCGATCAAAAAAGAAGCGTGACGCAATCGGCAATGATCGCGGTTTAAAAAGCCAGCGAGTCCGGCGGACCACAGGCTCGCCTGGTGCGGTGCGCCGCTCTTTTGCGTACCTGCACACTATGCGTTCACTTTCATTAAACAGTGCTCGTTTGCGTCGCCGTTACGATTACATGGTGCAGCGTTAGCTTGCCGTTTTGTTGCGTGTCTCAGTGACAAAATGCCGCGACCGTCAGAAGCGTGAAATCTGTTTTTCCATTCCGAAATTCGTGGCCGTAAAACAAAGTGGTCGGGGGAACTCGCTCGGTTTCCTTGTTTGCTCTCAATTTACTTAATTACGCTCTTGCAGCATACATTCCCAGTTCGCACTTAATAGCCTAGAATGAGGGTCAGCAACGGCCGAGTTCCATGCAGCCGACACGGCGGAGGGCTGGACGTCAAATCGGGTGGGAGGAGGAGGGGGGCTTTGAAGGCAAAGAGAAAAAATTCAGCAAATTTCTAATAATATTTGACAATAAGTGCGTAGTGTGAAGATGGGGGGGGGGGAATTTAACTGGAGGATGCCAATTCTCTGTTCATGTCTCGCTGTCTAACTCCATTTAAAGTCAAAACTGGCGTGTCGGCGTTCAGATATTCGACTACCCCTGCACTAGAAAACCAACACAGTCAGTAATGATCGTATGTAAATATTCGGGGCCCCGCGCCGTGTATGCGGCTGTGTTATGTGATGTTATAGAAGTACGCATCTCTGCAGGTAGCGGGAGTGTGATTTGGGGCATGTTTTGCGTCCTTTAATAGCGCTTAATTTGTTTATTTGGCGCTATTGCCACACCTACTCGCTAGTATACATGTACCCTGTCGTTCGTAAATCGTGCGGCGTAAAACGTTACGCAAGAATCGTTTATATTGCGAAAATAGGAAACAAAATTTGCCCTCGTTTCAAAGGCGGTGCCAGGCAAGCAGTGTCAGCTGAGTCGACTGCGCAATTCTTGCGTTCGCTTACATGCTCCCGCTGAAGCAACCTTTTGCAGTTACCTCAGGATATAGGATGAGCAGCGTTCCGTGTTTATGCTACTCGTGAACCTTTCTTTGCCGACCGCACGCAGGAAGAAAAAACTAACTGTTGTCAAACAGTTAAACCACCCGACCTGTCGATACTCTCCTACGCCGCGACCACCCCAACAGCTCGCTCAAAAGATAGCCGACAAATCGGCTTCTTTTAGCGCCACAACCAACGTTCACTCTGGCTTGTAATAGAAAACACATGGAGGGCGGCGAGGGTCGTCTGCTTTTGTACTACCCAGAGGCGTTGGCCGCTAGGGGCGCTGCATGTCGCCCAATCTCCAGCGCAGGAGGCCTATCGGCTCGGGTGATGGGAACTTTAGGCTTAGCATCCTGGCGGATATTTCATCACCGCTATCTGTGCAACTGCGAATCACAATCCGTAACACATCTTTTCACCAGGCTATCATCCCCTTTCTCGCCTGTGGAACTTGATTTGAGCTGAAACTGCCATTTGAGCAATCGGTGACCAAGACATCTGCGTAGCCTGTTTCGATGCTTCCGCGCAGGTATCGCCATCTCTCGGCCACTCGCCACACCGCGCGCCGCGGCATCCACGGCCAGTCAGCGTAAGCTTGCATCGCGGCAGCTATCTGATCGCCGCTTTTAAAATAAGCCCTGACAACAATCCCTACCACAATTTTTCACCACACTAACACCTACCTTCTCGCATGTGGAACTTCTTTTTAGCGATCAGATTGATTCGGAAGAGCAGCAAAAAGCGGTTGCTAGCGTGGTCTGCGCCAGTTCAAGCAGCTGAGTGTGCCGAGCTGGCAGGCGCAGCCGGCGTGTGCGCGGACTGTTTCCGAAGGAAGAAAACGCTTCACGATTGCCTTCTTTATCCATTTCTTGCAAACGACGAGCGGAATCTACAAATTCAGCTCAGCGATCGTGGTTGTTGACCATGAACCTAAAACAGTGGGCGGAGCGACGCCGACGACGCATCGCACGCGCGCATCGGGCCATGTGTCTGAAAACCACGCGTACGACTAGTCGTGGCGACCGTCGTAACGATCAGTTGCATGCGAATCGCGTGTACCAATCGCACATGTGTTCAGCGCTTAAGATTTTCCCTGCGAATTCGCAGATTGCGGCGCCGCTTGTGTGGCGAAACGTCATTTTTTGTTGCTGCGGAAAAGTGCCAAAATTTCGGAATGGTCGAGCATCCTTCGCGAACGCCGCTCGTGCGGCTCGCGCGGAGTAGAGGGGCTGAACCTGCGGCCAAACGCAACACAGCTACGTGAACGTGACGGCATCACCATCTACACGCTTAGCAACCAGATGGCGTTGCTTGTACACGCACGCAAGGAGGTTGTAAGAACTTCTGGAGTGGAGACAGCTCTCGAGAACTGAAGCCGACGGCCGCCATCTTGCCTTGGGCAAAAAACTCACTCCGGCGCAGCAGCCGCACCGCATCGGTCGCGTTCTGCCGGCTCCCTGCTGAAAGTCTTGCGGTGTTACACGCTCGCATGTGGGCATTTATGGCTTAGTTTATCGTGAATATTTTTCGGACGCTACAAAGCTGTAGAAATCAGCAATGCTTTGCTCGTTCGTCGCATTCGGCTGCGCTAGTCGCGCGAAGACGACGCCGGGGATACCCTTGGGCTTAGTTTTGTTTTGTGTCTAACGAGTACTACAGCGTTATAAGTGTACACTTTCCCACTATTTGTGCAGTATGGTACTGACCCACCTACCTGTTTACGCACTTGTTCACGCAGATTTGCAAATGTTTTCACTCGTAGTTGCTGTGGTCATAAGTCGCACGACTGCGCGAGATCACGTGTTTGTTTAACACTATTAAACAAACATGTGACATACTATTAAACAATGGCAGTAGTGCTGCAGCAGAAATTGCTGCACACATGATGTTTCTCGCAATTTCTGCTTGCGCACTAAATTATATGCAGAGTGTTTGCTCAGATAAATAGAGGGGGGTCAAAATTAGGTCAACAGGTGTTTTTTTTTTTGTTAAATAAGGCGCGTAGATTTCCGGGAAGACCACTTCTACAGTGAAGTTGTGCGCCCTGGGGGACATAAAAATAAGTGCTAACTATTGATGTCGGTGGCTTAATTAACTATCATTGTTTCATAATGTTTTAGTGGCTGCAGTAGGCAGGCACGTTTGTTTTGCAAAGTTAGACGCAATCGTGTTTCTGCGCAGTTTCATTCGTCAAAATTCTTCTACCGCCTCCGAACATCGAAGTTTAATTGCCCTTCGCATGATTACGCATGCTAGACCACGATAACCGGCGCAGAGCTCCGCCCCTTTTTTCTGCGTTTCGATAGCTATTCCGAGTACTGCAGATTGCGATAACGCCAGCCAAGACGGAAAGGGCGCCAGTTATCACTTTTGTCTATGCCACCATCCCGTAGTCAACCTAAAGACGATTCACGGCAGGCACGCGAAAAAAAGTGTGTGGGATGGGGAGGTGGGGCTTCGTGCCGGTCCTCACTGTCTTGCATACGTAATCATGCGAACGGCAATTAAACTTCGCAGTTCAATATCTCGGAGTACAGATGCGCTTGAAGATTTCTGCTAAATGATACTGCGCAGAAACACGATTGCGCATAAATTTTCAATACGAACATGCCTGTTTACTCCAGCCATTAAAATATAATAATTATATTAGTTAATTACGCCACCGACATCAATAGTTACCACCTCCTTCGTTTTTTCCTGATTGCATAGCATCACTGTAGAGGTGATTTTTATGGACATTTAAGCGCGTAATTATAATAAAGCATTTCGACTTATACTTGACCACCCTGTGTAGTAACGACATAAACCAAGGTAGTGCCGCCGAATATTTGATTTGCGCTCAGCCCGCCTTACGCGAGTACTCGCAGGGTTTTGATTGGAGTTTAATTGTAAAAGCGAGGTTAGCCGAGCCATTTCGCTTAGCTTTGTACAATTCATTCATGCAATGCTCTTCCGCGTTCTTCCTCTCCGTGTTAATCAACAGCAGGCGCTACTTGCGTGCAAACGCACACGGTTAGCGAGGCTGTGAACGCCAACAAGAACCTCCTGCGCGCAGTTTTCTTTTCAATAGCGGGTTGATTGCGTGCGAATGTGCGTGGTTAACGAAGTTGAGAATGTAATTAAGTAACCTCCTGAAAAAGAGAAAAATAAACAGCGCGAGGGAGACAAGGAATGTGCATCAATCGTATAGACTGTGTACACTGAATAAAGAAACACCTGTGACCAGCTTAAAGGTACTACATATGTCATGTGTCAGGGTACCCCATGAAAGGGGGACGCATCAAAACCCCGAAAAACAGGCAAGAAAAGAACAATGGAACGGCCATTTAAAGTGCGCGCCAAGAGCGCGCCTATCAGCAAGCGCCAGCGCCGACGCACCAAGGAATCACGGGCAAAGGTGGCAGCACACTGGTCGGCCAATCAGGGGAGGCCACGCAGGGGACAAGTTTCGAGATGGCCATATAAGGACAGGGAGGAAGCAAGGAGCCAATGGGAGTGCGCCACGAGAGAGCCCAGAGGGTATAAAAGCGGGGCGCACAAAGAGAAGGGGGAGGCAAGACACCGGGAGGCAAGAAACCGAAGAAAAAAGGAGGCGGCCGGAGCACGTGCGCTTCAACGAACGAGCCAAGGGGACGCGGCCAGGCCATCGACCACGCCATCCGAGCATGGGCGGGAGCGGGCCGACTTCGCATCGGCACCGTCATCCTAGGTGCACCACGAACCTGTGTCTTATGGCCCCAGCGGCATCGGTCGGGCACCAGCGGCCACCATCCACGCTCCGTCATTGTTCGTCTCAACGGCCCCGAAAGGCGACGTTCGTGCCGAGCCTACCTGGAACCTCCAGCGGCAGCGGCTACCAGGGTGTAGCCACCGAGGAAGGACGCCGCCCAAGGGATGACCGCGCGCGTCGAACGCCGGCATCAAGAACCCCCAGCGAGAGCGGCTACCAGGGGGTAGCGACAGAGGAAAGAAGTTGGGACGCGCGGAGCCCACGCCATCCAACGAGTGACCGCACGCATCGAACGCCGGCACCGACGAAGCGAGACGACGGCTACCACCGAGTCCCGGCCACGCAAGGGTGCGACACGTCAACGCCGACGACCGGGGTAGGCCAGTCCAATATGGACGCAGTTGTAAAGGACACAACTAGGGAGTTGTGGTTCGAGAGGAACTAACTAGAACTGTATGAGTGTATTCAGAGGGTACTTAGTGTAGGACTTTATTGTAGAGATTTTTGGGATTTGATTTGAATTGTTTATTGAGCTGTTGAGTTAGGGGTTTGTATGTGAGAGGTTTGAGCGTTTATCGTTTGTGTGTTGAATTATTGTGTGCTTTGCGTTAGGCTTTTGAAGTGTACATTAAATGTATGTTGTTAAACACGTCAACGGCTTCCCCGTCTCCATTGCTCCGAGCTGGTTAAGAGCACCCCAACATCGGTTCACGTGACAAATAATTGGCGAGCCTGCCAGGATTGATTTATCCTTATACAGGATATTTCCATCGGGCCCAGTCACGCGTCTTACCAGCTGCGAGAATGGATCTGGGAAAGCTGTTGTCGTTGTGCAGCTCATTAGACTTAAATAAGGAGGAGGCGATGGCGATGTTGGACAAATTCTTGCGTGACGAAAACGCGAGGCTGGATAAGGAAAGCGCGAGGCTTGAGAAGGAGGTGCTGGAAATGAAGTTGCGCTTGGCAGAGACAAGTGAACAGAGTTCTCAAGTAGAGCTGGATACTACCTTGACAGGGGAGGCGACGCCGCGTTCAGGGAGCATATGCCCCAGGAAACTGATTGCCCCGTTTGATGAAAAGCGTGACGATTTGGACGCTTATTTGTACCGCTTTGAAAGAATCGCCTTAGGGCAGGGGTGGAAACGGAGTGAGTGGGCCACAGCCCTGAGGATGTGCTTGGTTGGCGAAGCATTGAGTGTGTTTGGTAGGATGCCCTCGGAGGAGTCAATGGACTATGATAAGGTGAAAGTAGCGTTGCTGCAGAATTTGTTTCACGGAGGGCTTCCGCGAAAAGTTTCGAGCGTCCAAACCGGAAGACGCTGAGACAGCCAAGCAGTTTGTCCTGCGCCTCTCGAACTATTTTGACCGATGGATAGAGCTGGCTGGAACGGCCAAATCGTTCGAGGGACTTAGAGAGCTTACGATTGCCGAGCAGTTCTACGAGTGCTGCAGCCCGGAGCTGGCGGTGTTCTTGAAAGAAAGGAAAAAGAGAGGGCTGGCGTAAACCGTGGAGCTTGCGGACAGGTTCATGGAGGCTCAGGGCCTAAAGAACTTAGCGAAACTGAAGCAAGAACCTGTCAAGTTAGATGATCAGAGACAAACTCGGGGGGCAGTGTCTGGAACACACCAGAAGTGTTTTCTGTGTGGTCGGGTAGGGCATAAGGCTGCAGAGTGCAGGGTGGAACCCCGTCGGGTCGCCCCGACACCTGTATGTAAAACGTGGAATAAGAAAGGACACCGCACAGAGGACTGCCGGGCGCGAACCCCAGACAAGGTGGCTTGTATGATGTGCCCCAGAGTGAGTCCCCCACCGAAAATGCCGGTCGTATATGGGGAGATGAGCGGCCGATGTGTGTCAGTGTTAAGAGACAGTGGTTCAACTACGGTCCTCGTCAGAAGGAGCTTGGTCAGAGACCAGGATTTAACTGGAAGTAAGGCGGTTATCATTATGGCGGATAGCACTAAGCGGTCGCTTCCTGAGGCAATAATTGAAGTTCAGACCCCGTACTACTCAGGAAAATTAAAAGCAAAGTGTATGGAAGACCCACTGGAGGACAATATATTAGGCAATATACCTTGGTGCCAGGAGAGTAGATGATCCAGATCCCAACTGGAGGCGCAAGTTGAAGGGACGCGAAAAGCTAGTGGACCGGGTTGGTACACAGCCGGGAGATGAGACAGGGGATACGACAGTGGGAATAATAGCAGCAGTGCACGCAACAGTGAAATCTGAAGAGGACAGAATGAGGACAATAGTAGAGGGGGCTGTGTCACGAGGGTTGAGGGTGACCTTAAGCGAATTAGCGTATCAGCAAAAGAAAGATGCCTCACTGAAAGAGTGCTTTCGAAAGGTAGGAAAGGAGGTGAGGCGAACGTGCAACCCCAGGATATGCAAGTTTCAGATAGCGGAGGGAGTTTTGGTTCGCCATTGCACCTTTGGCGGGGGTAGACAAGTGAATCAGGTAGTAGTGCCGACGGATCTCCGAGGTTCAGTTTTAAGGCTAGGACATATCAGTAATACAGGTGGACATCTAGGAGCACGGAAGACGGCTGCCAAAATTACTGAAGAATTCTTTTGGCATGCTCAGCATGCTAGTTAATATGGCCTTGTGCATGTGCCATCAGTAGGGATGTCATATGACCAAAAAACTTTCATGTTGCAGCACTGTTTAAAAACAAGTCGTCTCGATACGGAGTTCCCACAAAGCTTGTTTGGGTGTGAGAGTTGCGTGATTAACATTAATGAATTCCGGCACTGCTGCTAGAAGCAAGCGCCCACTAATCACGCTAGAACAGAGGGGTACGGCACTTTCCAGCGTGAAATGCGGGATTTAGTAGCCGTATTCAGGCAGCCCCTGTTGCCATGGTGTGCAAAATGTAATTTTAATACTTAAGGGGCGGCCTGTAACCTTACAGACACCGAATAAACGTTTATTCAGATGGAAGATTGATTGATTACGAAGTTTTAATGCGCCGACGAAACGAGGACGATAAGGCTCGTCGTAGTGGAGGGCTCCGCAATAATTGTGACCACCTGGGCATCTTTAACGTGCGCCGAAATTTTGAACACACGGGCGTTTTCGCTTTTTTGCCTCCATCAGAAAATCGGGCACCACGGCCCAAAATCGCACCCACGTCTTTGTGCTCAGCAGCACAACACGTCAGGCCCTGAGCCACCGCGGCGGATTTTATTGAAATCAAAGCAATAGTGGTGTTTCTAGCACAGAAATAGCACAGAACGTGGCTCTTCACCACGGCTCTTCACCACTTGAAGAGATGCAAACGCTAATTCGCTGCTCGAATCACGTCAATAGTTTATGCGAAAGGCGAAATAAAGGCTTCCGTGAAATAACCTAATCGAACAATGCAACTTAGCTATCGGTATCTCCCGTGTAAACCCAAAAGAACACGCAAGACACTAAGCGTCCCTACCAGCTAAGCGCCCTTTCTACCCACGGCAATACGGCCGCCGACCGGTTTCTCCGGCTTCACCTCCCCGCATTTCCGGCTATGGGAGCCCTCCACTCCATAAGTTTTATACAACCTCCTTGCACGCACGGCGTAAACGCGGGTGCAGCGAAATAAACGCATGCGCGTTCACAACACGATGTCGCGCGTTGTTTTCATGGAATGCTTAATCGGTTTCTGTGCAACTGGCGGACATCACAGCAGAGAACAAGTACAGAAGAAACCAAGGAGAACAGGGCGAGATAAACCGAGGTGTGCTAGGCGCGCAAAAAAAGCAAACTTAGGGATGCTGCTGTGTTTGTCTTCTCTGCAATGTGTGCGTATATTGTCACGAAGCCAAAGACGACGCAGTTGTCTTCAAGGAAAATAAGTTTATTGGAGTGAACGTGTGCTCCCCTAACAAGTCAAACAATACACAGTCGGGACGTGCGCAGGAGAGCGTCGTTGAATCGAATGCCGCGGCGTCGGCTCCGCGGGAATTTATCTGTGGACGCGAGTGTTTCTCGAAACGTCGAATTACATCTGGAACACTGTAGATCACAGAAGATTATTCTAGTCGGTTGACGTTAGTTCGGAACGCTTCCCTATCAGAAGAGATGACACATGCGGCATAGAAAGAATGGAACACGCGCTTCCCTTGGCACACATATAACACAGACCAGCGCAGCCGGTCGGTAGAACCAAAGCATAAATAAACAAACCCAATGCATGGATCGCGGCAATATTGATACATAACTGGCGATTGTTGTATGAAACCGCAGATTAAGCTCATAATTATTGCAAAACAGGCTGAACCAACTTGCCCAGAGGGTAAAATAAAACAATTTCTTTTTAATGACAACAAGCTTTCATCGCGGCTGATTCAGTCTGCGATCCATGAGACTCTGAAATGCGAAGACCGTGACGTTCCCAGGCCATGTAGACGGAATTCCCTGGCAATGCGCCCTTCGCAAGAGCGAATATTCTTTCCAGCGAATTCGCAGACAAAAACGCACAATGTAGAACGGGCTTCACGTGGTGTTTGGGGCATCCGAATTTCGCATGGGAATGCTGACAGCTGTCGAAATCATTCTCGCTGCACTCAACGCCCTCGTCTTTTGAATCCGAAAACCTCTCGACTGGAGCCGCAACAAAGCAGCAATGCAGGACCAGCTGCAGAAACACGAACACGACACAATCCAGAATGGCTGGGCTGCGCTGCCTTCGGCTTACGTCAGCTTGATGAGCAGTGTCGGGCTCAAACGTGCGCGAGGAATTTCGAGTTGGGAGGCCTCTGCAGCTGACGACTTTTGCGACTGGCCTCCTCAGGTTTAATGATTTTCTCTATCATCTCTAAATCTAAATTATTCCGTTTTTTTTGCGCGTATGACACGCAAGACACGCCGCAACAAACAAAAGAAACGAATCATGCCGCACCAGTGTCTATGCCAGCGGAGCCGACGCTGTGTCATGACGCCTCCCGTCGGTTTCCCCTTTCGTTTTCTCTTCTAATCACAACGTGCGCTTTCGTTCGCATGAGGCTGTCCCCATGCTAGCTCATCGAGCAGTTACCATCATCGCCCCAAACTCCCAAATCTTGCCGAAATCTTGCAGCGCAGCTTTAGATGTATATGAAATATGACAATGGACGCGAGTTGGATAGTCGCGTAAAAAACTGCTGTACTTTTGCGTAGGATTTCCAAGGGGGTTGTTCGGACTTTTAGATATATGCAATAATTTTATATAAGCGGGTTTGACATATCCGGGGTAGTCTGCATGGAGGTGTATTAACGTTTCAAATTAGTTCTGTTGTTCCTATTGTTATTCAGCTCCTACTAGAAGTTATTTTGATACAGTGTATTTAAGCCTTCGATTTATTTGGTTATTTTTTATTTTTGCCTCCTGCATTCTTTTTGCTTCTAGGTTTCTCACTACAGCCACTGAACACTTGAACTCGGAAGCCGGTTTGAAGTTCCTTCAGCAACTCTGGAAACAAAGGATTGTGGCATACGGAGTTTTGAGCATTAACAAGTTCCAGCATAACGAGAAGAATATAGTCTTGGCACTTAATACATTAAAGGTGAGTGACAGAGCAATTGTGGCATATATGATTACAGATTGAACATAGGATTCTTATTATAAAGGCCTTCCGTAGCACGCGGAATTATTAGTGTTGTTCTGCACAACATTATTTCCTCGTTTCTCCCGTCTCATACAGCGCGAGCTGCTAGGGTTACCAGTAGCGGTTGGACCACCAAGACACGCCAACCGGTGATGTGGGTTCTCGCAAACTGTGTGCAATCGCGCACATTGGGACTGGTAAAGCCTAAATAAGTGATTTGTTGTGTTCAACTCCACTGATAGCCCCTAGTCCGTCTGCCTAGAGACGTAGGCGGAGAAACCAATAACTAACGAAGCAAGAGTGAAAACGCACCATGCGCACGAGCAGAAAGTTCGAAAATACAGTGTCAAAGAGAGTAGGATGTCATGAAAACATAGCGTCGCCGTTGCCTCCTTCTCCCACCAGAGGTGAGCAACGGCGACCGCTCCGTTCGTAAGGCACAGGAGGGTGAAGCATGCGTTTTTGTTGCGGAAAGCGCTGGTCATCTTCGCTTGAAGCGGTGGTGCGGCCAAAGCCCACGTGGTATCACAGAACGTGACGCCTCCTGACACACCTAGCGAATTGTGTTCATTCCTCATGTTTCAACTTATACAAACATGTTGCATGATCGGCATAAAAAATCCTTTGATGGTCGTCTTTAGCTATTTGGCCCAATAATCTTTAGACGTTTCTATGGCTCTCTTTATCGATTCATATTGCCGTTCCTATGGATGTCTACAGCTTCTCTAGAACAAGTACTACGGCTGTCTTTAGCTATTCGTATCGACATTCCTATGGGTGTCTTTAGCTTCTTTTTATAGCCGATTATATGGTTGTCCTTAGCTATTCGTATCGACATTCCAATGGGCGTCTTTAGCGTCCTCTATAGCCGGTTCAGTGGTTTTCTTTAGCTACTCGTTTCGGCATTCCTATGGGTGTCTGAGCTTCTTCTACAGCCGGTTGTATGGCTGTCTTTAGCTCTTGCAATATCGCGATGGCTATTGAAGAAGCTAAAGACAGCCATGTAAACGTCTTAAGATAAATGGGCCAAATAGCTAAAGACAACCATAAGAAGGGTTTTCAATAGCCGACCATACGATATTTTTGCATGGGCTGCAGCCAGAAGAGAATCACCAGTACTTGAAACACAGTGACAGCAGCAGCCGCTGAGAAATTATTAGCACGCTGCCGTTCTGGCATATAGCCTTGCGGATCTCTAGAACTTCTCCTGTTGCACTTAGGTTGTGTGCCTGACTGCATTCTGTAATATATGCTGTGTGAACACTTCAGCAATATAGGGGAAGTACAACGTTGCGATTGCGAACACTTCGCAAGTTTTCATTCACAAAAAGCTTAAACACAGGCATTCAAAAATACTAAAATCATGGGGTTTATTCATACCATTCATTACATAAATGGCTACTATCTACCCTACTTCGCCGCCAGTAAACTGTTGGTCACATACGCCGATCGAAACACACAGCCCACGCATTCCAACACTCTGGATCACGCTTAGGTAACTCGCCGACAGCCAACTACGCAGAACATTCCCCACGACCGCTCGCCGAGACACAAATATCTACAGGTGCTGGGTAGTCCGCAGAATAAAGAGCACTGAGAAGTCGGTCATTACACTCAGTACTCAACTAACAAAGCTGCAAGTACGATGGCTAAAATGGAAATGCACTCTTATTAAAACAATGAAGACGGTCGCTCACAATGCAATAATAAAAAAGTTTTCCAAATCCGCTCAATTAGTTCCTTGGAAGTTTTCTCAGTTCTCGAAAAAATATTTATCTCTGTCACATGAACGCGGCTAAATCTTCGCTTCTGTGTACGTTACAATGCCCGTGTGTGCAGGGTAGTTTGGCAACGTTATATTGAACACCAAAAAAGTCCTGCATTTCCCGCACTATACAGTCTCTTAGGTTCGTAAGATCACTCACTCTGGAGTTTTGCGTACGATGAAATTCCTGTCGCGGTATCGCAGCTGTCCATTTTCGCATGACTTGAAGTTGATGTTGAATTAATCGTAACACTGTCACCGTAAACACCGAAATTTATGACAGCGAATAGCGACACATTTGCTTGGCGTCACACCATCTACACGAACACATTGCAGTCGAATTGTAAATTACCAGCATCAGGCAGCACGTGCCATGCGCGCGCACATGAGCAAAGAGACGAAATGTGGCCGAGGGAGTACATCCTGGTATAAGGAGGTCCATCGCGCTAGCAAATAGTGCGGAGATACGTGCCCATCTTTCGACCTTTTTCTAACCTCTTCGCTGGAAATTATTTTTATTGGGTAAATACATCACCTAACGTTTTGTTTTCTTCATCGGAAAAAACTATATCTGTTCTCAGTACTCAGGAAAAATTGTCGGTCACTATCATTGCTGCGCGCATGAATACTAACACAGCGCGGGCCGCACTGCCGTGTCCTTTGGTACCCATCGCCAAAGCCAGTATGTCAAACAAACAACTGAAAATAAAACAGGAAGCAGGGGTGTCTCCGCTACCTTTTCATCGCTACCCAGAATTTCCTCTCCGCGCCTCCTCCGGTCCGGCGTGGGTCGCTCTCCTCCTTTCTCAATGACTGATTTCACGTGGGCCCCACGGGAGAAAGAATGCAGTTGTTCACAGCTTCCACCATTATTCTGACCGTGCCAGCACGTACGGTGGGCCGCGAAAGTTATTAGATGCAAAGCATCTCTTGCTCGGGGCTATGTCCGGCGTCCGTCCATTCTCCGCACCTCTCCCCCTACCCTATAAAAAGAGAAATAGTTAGCGGTGCCCGGTTTCGAACCCACAACTCTCTGACCGCAACGGGAGGTACGCGGCACTCTTCCCACTGCGCTGCAAAACTGAATCAGGAGCAAGTGCTACGAACGCGCCTTATATCCTTGACTCATTCAAACTACGTCAAGAAGCTACTGATACAACGAAGGTACGCGAAGCTGAACGTTAATAAAAACGACAAACTGAAAACTTTACAGGAGGATGTTAGCGTCTCTTCCTCGGGGGGATATCCCGCGTCCGTGCCGCGTCCTCAGCGCCTCTTATGATGATTGTGGCAGGCCGCAGGATGCCGTTAGGGACTGGCCAACCAAAGAATCCATCACGAGATAGCTTCGCGTTCAACCACCGTTGTCATCTTCCCATAGGAGAATCGCTGAAGACGAAGGAGAAGACAAAGCTGCGAAGAGGAGGGCGTGTACGTTGCTCTCGCCCCGTCCGCAGCACTTCTGATCTTAAGATTTTGGGAGGATGCCCCTAGGCATTGGCCAACCAAAGAATCCATCCCGAGATATCTTCGCGTTCAACCACCGTCGTCATCTTCCCGTAGGGGAACAGCTGAAGAAGAAGACAAAGCTGCGAAGACGAGGGCGTGTACGTTGCTCTCAGCTGGTGTACCAAAGTCAACAACCTTTACCTCAGCAACGCGGACGGAGACTACCGATTCTACCACAGAGACGACAACATCGGCAAGAACATGATGGACGAGTTTCGGCGCCTCGAGCACCACCGCCTACTCACCCTAACACAACAGTACTTGCGTGCCTTTGGCACCGGTGTGGACCCGGACGTGGAATTCTGGCGCTACTAAACACCAGATCACTCAACATAACGGCAACACGCCAGCTGCGCGATAAGCGCGCATGCGCGTCTCCTCTCTCATCTCCTCCTCTCCGCTCCATCTGCTCTATATAAAAAAACGGTCCGCGCGCCCCTTCCGCAGTTGCTGCTTAGGTTGAGACAATGCTGCACCGTCCGATGAGCTGAATGGACGGCAACAATTCTGCTTTGCATCACCACATAGTTTCCTTCGGGGAGATGGTGTAATTTTTTTCCAATCTACTTCGACACTGAGAGGGCCGTTTTCAGAGAAGCCCACTTCTTCACTTGACTGCGGCAGCGAAGGGCCGCTGAGGAAGAATACTCCGAATACGTCTTTCGGTCAACGTTCATTTCCAAGCTTTGCCGACGCGCAGTATCCAAAGTTGCAACCTGAATTTGAGCGTTAATCTGTAGCTGCCTTTTTGTTTGTACTTTTCCCGTATTCGTGCTATAAGTACCTAACATTACTGAACAAATACTGTCATATAACCGACCGATCAATCTCAACATCGTTATACGATCTGTGTTGTGGATGTAGCTAGGCAAATGACGAGTATATGAATTTCGCGTCATAACCAGCAGAACAGGATTTAATGGTTGCTGGAATTATACCTTACAGGTTAACACTTTTCTATTAGCGGCTGGAGACTTGGAACCTTATGTCACTACTTAGTTAGCTAGGGAAGCTTTTATGAATGCAGGCTTGTAAATTCTGCGCCAAACGCTTTCTCCTAATGCCGGCTAAATATTGCTAAATTGTCGCACGTCTAAAGCTTTACAGTTATATATTGCACTGTAGCGAGCCGCAGAAGCTTTTATGGCTGCCTCTCTTTAACTTTGGGGCAAATTCTTTCAAATAGCTAGCAGAAGACCGCTGATTTGTTCCAAGCATGTAGACTAAGAGGTAAACAACGGCCCATATCCTTCCAAATGAGCTTTTATGGATTTCTCTTTAGCTTTAGAACGAAGTCTTTTCAATAGCTTTCAAAAGACAGCTGAATGGTTTTGAGTCTCTAGAGTTAGAGCTAACCAACGGCCCATAGTTAGCCAAAATAGCTTTTATTGTTGTCTCTCTTTTAGCTCTAGCACAAATTCCTTCCTATAGCTGGAAAAAGACGGCTGAATTGTTTTAGGTCTGTAGCCTTAGAGCCAAACAACGGCCTATAGCCAGCCAAATGAGCTTCTAAGGCTTTCTCTCTTTAGCTTTAGGACGAACTCTTTTCAATAGCTGGCAAAAGACAGCTGAACGGTTTTGAGTCTGCACAGTTAGAGCTAAACAGCCCATAGCCATCCAAAAGAGCTTTTGTGGCTGTTTCTCTTTAGCTTTAGAACAATTCTTTCCAATAGCTTGCAAGAGACAGCCTAATGGTTTCAAGTCTGTAGACTAAAGCTAAACAATGGTCTATACAAAGCCAAAAGCTTTGTCGCAGCTGTCCTATAAAACTAAAGCCATACAAATGTCTTTAGCTGCCTACATAACCTGAATAGCTATGACTCTATAGACCAAACAAACTAGAGTGTACTATAATCGTCTAAAGAGAATATGGTTGACATTTTTTAGTTCAGGATGCATGAAAACTTCAATAGCTGGCTATAGCCTAATTTATGCCCTTTGATGGGTGACCATAGGGACCCATAGGCGGCCATAGTTCACCATACATTTTTCCATAGACGACCATAAGGCATTTTTATCAGGGGAATTTCTTTCTCGAACTGAACACAGGCCTGCCGGCAGCAGCTAAGAAAAGCGAACTGCCCTCCCCCCCAATAAATAAAACGCGGTCAGTGCCCGCCAGCACCATTTTTATCAGTTAAAATAAAATAAATTCATGCATAACTAACGTAATCGAAAGGAACAATATATGAGCCATTCTACTGTGTGATGGTGGGCTACCGGCGAAGATTTTCAGCACTCTACCTAGGACTCTCACAGAATTTAGGCGAAAGGTGTGAGATAATGTCATTTCTTTTAAGTCTTGACTATGACAACACCGAAAGCAGGCACATGCAGTCACAGTTATTCCTTCTGAGCATTCGCGAAAAAGTTTGATTTGCAACTGCGCATTGTTGCACTGCGCGGCAAAAAACCTGTGTTTATCCCTTTACTCGAGCGGTTTCCTCTGAAAAGTAGCCTTGTTGCGACTGGCCATCCGAGCGCAGTCACCGGTGTAGCGACGCTGCATTACTCCGTACGCAACCGACGCGGCGCAGACCAGTGCAATGAAGCGGCGCAGACCAGTGCAATGAAGTTCTCGAGCCTACGAAAAGTTGAAGCAACATTTACATACAGTATAGAAGAAACCACGTGACGAGGGATACCTGTTCAAAACCGGAGCGTGAGTCCATGTTTGTTGCGGTATCGGGTGCGCAATATAAATATAAAAATAAAATGAACAAAATTATTAAAGTAATATAAAAAACCGGAAGTACAATTTGTTTCATGATTAATAATTTATATACACTAATCAACATAATTTACAGCTTTGGTTGCTTAAAAAATTATTTGAGTCACTTCAATATAAAGGCTGAGTCAAGGTAAGTTAGAAAATCAGGCATCCTCCAGGCATGGCCGCCACGTGGGGGGTTGAAGCCGCCATTCGGCGGCTCGCATAGACACTAGAGCCAGTGTCCCCTGTAGCGTATATTAGTATGAAACTACTCTGGTCGCCGATTGCTGCCACTGGATCACACCATTGTTTGCAGGCGGCAAGCGAGCATCGGCCGAAATCAGCTGCTGGGCATGTAGCGCTCCATCCGTATGTCAGTGTCCATTTACTTGAATAGCTTTGTAAAATCTCCTCGTCGCCGTTATCGATGGGTGACTGCGTTGAAGTGTCAAGCAAGAATATGTCCTGCGTAAACAGTGGAAAATGCCCGAAGGGCTACGCCATAGCGTCGCCAGTTCCACCACCTCGAGAAAAACTAAATGAGTCACTCATTATTTCATGAGTCATTTAAAGATTTCGCCCATACATGTATCGTAGACCGTTCCAGGTTCTGACAGACCACCATGCGCTCTGTTGGACGGCCAATTTCAAGAACCCCTCTGGCTGTCTCGGGCGGCGGAGCATGCTCCTGGAAAGCTTCGACGTTACAATCCTCTATAAATCGTCCGACAGGAAACACTCCGACGCCAATTGCCTGTGCTGCGCCGCCGTCGACGCACCACCGATGAAGAGGGTGCGTTCTTCGGAGTCTCGGCGGCGAGCGACCTAGCCGCCGAGCAGCGTGCCGACCCTGCATTAAGGCCAGAATAGATGGAGCGAACTTGCATGGTGAAGTTCGGGCGGCGGAAAATCGTTCGTCGGGCTGAACTGCATGGACCGAAGACACGGACTCCGCCGCGGCGCCTCCACTAGGTTCCTCGTAGTGTGCCTAACTAAACCTCCATACCCAGAATCAATGGCCATGTTCAGTAAACTGACCCGGTGAAGGAGCTTCCGCTTGGGTTGTACTAGAGCCACTAAATAAGCTACGCTTCAGAGTAACGTCACTAGGGTGTGACAGCGGCCATTTTGGTGCCAGTCGTCAGTGTTGCCAGCTTCATGCGCCCAGTTTCAGCCGACCTTGACAGGCGGCATTTGTCCGGGCGCCGCTTGGCGCCCGGACAAATGCCGGACAAATGCCCGGACCATGACATCTGTGTTTATTTTTCGAGATGCGCGCCGGTGCGAAACAGCCGGTACAGCAGGATCAGGCTGAGTTGCGCTGTAGCCACTAGTTATGCTACGCTTATCTAGTGGCAGTTGGTTTCGCTAGGCCACAAGAGTTTCACTGCATGTGTGATCTGACTACCACGATTTACGGTTTGTTAGTTATCGCATGGTAAAAATGAATGGTTGAGCAAGCGATTACATTCCACGGACGTTTTACGAGCGGCGGTTTGTTTTGCGTTCAACTTTGTAGCTGTTTTGCATAACAACGAGTCGGTCCTTTACCGGCCATTGCAACTAAGGCGTCATAGCAAGCCTCTACTTGCAGCTGCCGTTCGCCGTACGAAAGTTGATTGGCAACGATACCAATGGAAATGTGTATCTTTGTCCATACTTGTCAAACGTAGAGTCACTATGTTTCTATCATATTGTAGCTTATTCAGTGTCTGAATTCAAACGAAACGCAATCATAGCCTTACAGTGCTTGGTTTGCCCTCTAAATGCTCGCCTTCGCGGTGAGCGTCTCGCTAGAGCCGCTAGATAAGCTTATTTAAAGGCTTTAGGTTTCGCCATGACCACAAGACGTGAAACACGCCGCTGTAGGTGATTTCCGCCAATATTTCCACCCACACCTTCTAACTTTGTTTTAGTCACCATACTGTCCATACTGACACAAGTCAACACCACTCCGCAAATCAGATTTTGCAAGTGGTCATCACTTATTCGGAAAAAACTACTTGATTAACATGGCCATCTTCAGCAAAAAATAAATGGGCCCGCATTATTTATTGCCATCCGAATGAAATGCCTTATTTCTGCAGCCTTTCCAACAAAAGGACACACAAACAACTAATCAACACAACATGCATGAATGAAATCTTTTTTAAAAATATGCAAAATGATGCATTAATCACAACTCACAAGGACAATGAAATGTTTATTACAGTGGTTTGCTGGGCAGCATAAACCGGGGTCCTGAGTAACACCTAAGGTTATGTAGCGAACAGGCGTAGTTGTACGACAGGTATTATTTTTGAAATCTAATCACAGACAAACTTACTTTGGTTTTCCAAGCTGCTAGCTTTTGGTCACACTTGACAACAACACTTGCAGTTTATTAAAAAAGAGTGTGCTGGAAACCGTGATTAAAATGCATTGTAGAGCCCCTGAATGTGGTTTTATTAGTTTGTTGCTAACGCAAAATACTAGAATTGTGTAGAAATTGATTATTTAACCCCCCCCCTTTTCGGTCATTTCAAGCGGCCAATTTGTTACAATTCGATTTGGGCTTTTTAGTGGCTCTAAGGTCCCCTACCCCAACTCCAGGAAGTAGCAGCAACCTTTTTTTTGAGGGGGGGGGGGATATAGTAGCAATTTTTAAAGAGTGTAAAAACAGCTCGATCAAAGTTTGAATTATCCAGAGCCTACCGTAGTTTAATTATAGTTTCAGGATAATCATGACCCAGCATAATCTTTCATTGTGGATTAGTGTTCTTTGTTCTAAACGAGCAGTAGCAGGTGCTGGTGACTGCACCTGCAGTGTCACGACTAATATTGTGGATTTTGAAATTTAGGGTTCCACAGCAGCAGGTTATTATGGTTTAAGTTTGGAAAGGTTTTTTGTCGTGGCATTGGTGTGGTTACTTTTTTTTCACGCCGTTTACCTTTCATTTTGTTTCAGTGTTTACATTAACGATTCTCTTTTCACTTGTACTTTTTATTTCCGGACTCTGCTGGCAGCATTCTCGTGTTTTTACTTTTTTTTCAACGCTTCTTGTTTCTCTTCTTCCTGCTGTAACCCTAATGTCTAATATTCACCACTCATCAACGTAGTCACCCACCATCTGGTGTAGCAAGCCTTGTCCCTAGCAGGGCTGACCTCACCAGTTCACATTAAAGAGCCTTCTCTCTCTCTCTCTCTCTCTCTCTCTCTGTGGCTCGTACAGGGCAGAAACAAAGTGTACAACGACCATTATAAGGTTTCACTCCTGGAAGTAAAACAGGAAAGCATTTAATTTTGCTGTACCTATGTATTTACTGGCTCCAGCTGTACCCTTAGTGTAGTACTTACCTTCAGTTTTTTATTACAATATTTGAGAGGACATAGAGGGAGCTGTGAGCAGCAGTTTTGCTATGCAGCACTGAATGTAGTCTTTAGAAAGGCTGTTTTGTTGCTGTGAGGGGTTTCGTTGCTGTGGAAGGTGACGATCTAGCGGATCTGAGCGGCAGCAGCTCTCATGCCAAGATTCTTTGAGCCACACTTCGGCTTTGCCACTTTTGCCTTGCTGCTCAGCTTCCGGAGGGTGATTCTCATCCGCAACATTAGGAAGGCCGCCGTCAAATGCTTCGCCAGGTCATGGCAACGAGGGAAGTCGCTGGGCAGTTGGTGAGAATCGAGGGCAACCTTTGTGATGAGAGGGAGACTGGCTTTGAGCACCTGGTTCTCATAACTGCAGAAGGTGTTGTCGGCGTGCTCCAACAAAGCGACCACGTGGCGTGATGGACGAACTAGAGGGTTCGGTTCGCCTTCTGCACGGTATGACTTGAGGGTCAACAACCGGTCGCTGTCCTCCACCGGATCAGCCTCGAGGTACTCCTTGCAAGTTGTGCAAAGTTTGCGCCGCCTTGACACGCTGCGAGCAATGTAGCCGGACACGTACACCAGGGACTCCATCTCCACATCATCAAGGGGAAGTGGGGCTTCGTCCTCGAAGATGAGGTCCTCTTCGGAGGGCTCATCGGTCCCAGAGTGGTCAAGATTCTTCTCTGCAGCAGCCTTCTTCACTTCGACGAACTCCAGGAGGTCAATGCTGTCGTCGATGGCATAATTGCCTTTACGGCTGGGCCTGAAGAATTGACACAGCATAATGAGCCGCAGCGTCAGCTTAAACTCCAGGGCCCTGGGCACCGGATTTCGGGAGCGTACACATGAAAAAAGGTTCTCCAGCGCGTCCTGAGTCCGCCGGCACAGAAGAACAAATCTAAACCTGTACACGTTCAACAGCTGGTACTGAATCTTCAGGGCACTCGTTGTCGTGATCAGGACACCAGTTTGAACAGGCTTGAACTGGTCACGCTCACTTCCCTTTCGAATTGTGACCCGTGCCAACATAGAGGCAAACTCCTTCAAAAAAGTGACTGCCTCTTGATGCGCCTGTGGTTTGAAGTGGCTCATTGCAGTTCCGATGTACCTTGAGGTCAGCAACGAAAACCACTTGAAGACTTGCTCCACAAACCAGGCTGTGGTGATGGCTTTGTCTTCGAGCTGCCCTAAACTAACAAGCACACGGATTGCAGCACCCACGCTGTGATTGAGCACAGCCACTGCAGATGACACATCCATTTTGTCATAGTGGTTGAGCTCCAGGTGGCTTGGCTTGAGGTGGGGGGCCAGCTTCAGGTCGTGTTCGGAGTCTTTTCTCGCGAGTTCTTTTATGTGCTCCACGGATACCTAAGAATAAAATAAAAATGATTAGCTAACTCGATACTAGTAACCTAGTAATTGCTTGTAAATGTAGTGCTTGAAGCATTGCTGTTCTTAACTCTGAGTTCTTGGCACAGTCTGACGACATCCACTGCAGAAACTTACTCCCCCTTTAATATTTCCCCTAAATTAGGTCTGGTAACAATCTACGAAACAACCAATGTAGCCAGCGCATGCAAGCTTGCAGCTCAACTTTCCCTTTTTCCTTGCATAAGGTTTTTCATTGTAGCGTCTCATCATGGTGTTTCATCGATGCGGAGTGAAATGTCACTAGCAGTGATTCACTAACAATAACGCACAAGCGATAAAGCATAAGCACCATGGCTTGGAGTACCTTGCCTTTTCGAGTGTACAAAACAAATTTTTCGCTATCACCATCAAACACTCGATCATATGCAGCAAGCATTTGACAGTGAATAAAAGAAGTGCCCATAACCCCATCCTACAAACGTGGGTGTGCTGCGAAGCTGTTGTAAACCCGTACACATGCTGATGATGGAGGGTGTGAAATGTTCCTCCCCATCTCAGCAGGCTTGCGCTCGGCTTCTCTGTTGCCAAATGCTGGGGCCTGCCTAGCGAGACGCATGCTCTCGCTCTTGAAAGACGTTGACCCCCCTTTTCGAGAGAAGCCACAAACCTAATATTCACCAGGAACACACAAGAGGGGGTGGTGCTTCATCCTCCGTCATGCGGCTTTGATGCTGTTTTTCCCCACGAATACTAATTTTTATACTGTATGCCTGCCTAGCCTGACACATGCGCTCGGCATCTTGGGAGAGAATTCTCGGTCCTGCCCGAGTTTTTTTGTTTACGACAAAATTTTCCGACCAGCTTCCCTGTAAACATTGGCTTTTAGATATCATCACACACACATGCATGACTTTTACATATCCACTTACCTCATTGGTTGGCAGGCTGTACTTGGAGACAACGTCGTCTGGTAGGAAGATTGACTGCTGCCGTACCAGGTGACCCCTAATATTCTTGAGAACATGGGGCGCGTCAGCCAGGAAGAAAAGCTCTCGGTCGGTGTCGGCTGCACAGGGGTGCCTGCAGGAGACCACAGGCTCCCCTGATCGTTTTGCGGAAATTCCACACCGCTTCCACAGCGCCTTGTTGCTTGGGCCCATATCTGAAATGACCGCATCTACGAGGCAGCCAGCAGCCTCACATTTCTCTATGACGGAGAAGATGAGGTCCTTCAGGAACCCTCCATCCATCGAGTCACCTGTACGAAAAAATAATTTGAAAAAAAATTATTGTGCAGGAAAGTATGCGGTCACATATAGAAAAACCGCAGCAGAAGAGCCAGAAAAACATTTATCCAATGATCTGCAAAGGGCTGAAAAATGACGAGTAGCAAGCAATTTCCTAAACTGGCAACAGTTGATGTGAATTAAACATATAGTGTCTGAAGAGTACAAATGTACAAGAGTACAACTAGATAGCTACAAAACTGGACTACACTTTGAGTTAGCACAGTGAGTCCAATGTACTGCAGCGGCTATAATATGTAGGAGATAGTCAGCCTTGCCTGTAAGGTGGTAAGCAACAACTTGCTTGCAGCGGGAAGCCAACCCAGTGAGCATTACCACCAGGCCATGATTGGAATAGGTGACATCCCCTTCAGCTCTAGGCTTTGCAAGTGGCACAGTCACCATGCCGATGGGATTTTTGACTGTGGGGTCAAAATCTAGGCCGGGAGTGAGCTGCATCTCATCGACTAGAAGAGCACAATGCCGCTCTTCTGGCCGCATCGTCTCCAGCTTGGTCTTCAAGGCCGGTAGAAGCTCTTCCGGAATTCCTACAAGAGTGTAATGGCATGTGAGCAGCATGGCCTTGTGTCTCGTCATGAAGTTCAGCATAGCATAGGGACAATGTACAACTGGGGGAAGGAAGGTTCGTAGCTCTAAAGGAGTACTGACACAAAAATTTGATGTTCCACTTTTATTCCTTTTATCGATGCTTAGTGGTCTGGCACACCCGAAACACCACTTCAAATATTTCAGCGCATGGTAATTAACTACATTGACCGGCCTGAAAATCGTGTTTCAAATTCCTGCGCTTTCATCCCATAAGGCGCAGATGACAGAAACTCGGCATGACCTCACCGCTTTGTGCAGACTTCAAAACACTGCAGAGGCTGGTGGGGGCGTTGTTTTGATAGCGCCGCCGCCGGAGCTGAAAGCTGAGCTGCCTGAAAGTGCTAGGCCTACCATTGCGGCGGAAACTCGATGGCCGCTTTCAATAAAGTCCTGATGGTGACCTTGAGTGCGATTGCGGGCTATGTTATCACTTCCTTTCCCGTGTATGGAACTTTATTTTTGCCAACAGTGCCTTTATGGGCAGCGGCTATGCGTGTAGCTTGGGCTACATGCACCCGTTTAGGAATATTTGGGCGTTTGGGGGGGGGGAAATGTGCCATTCTGAACGAAGAGACACTGCTGATGATTTAGTTAGTTCCTTTAGTTACACTTGCAGCATTGAGGAGCAATGGAGTGTCGTTAATGTTTGCATGAAGCAATGCGCTTCTACCCCACCTTCCATATTAACCCTGCAAATAAAAGTCAAGAAAACAACGATTCGGCCAGTGGAAAATGTTTTTATGAAAGTCAAAGCACCATTGCACAACCTATATTTCCTTGCCTTTTCTAGCCCAATACTTTTGTGGTCATTGAACGCTATGGGAGAGCTTTATGAACTGTCCAAAGAGACCGACCGCACTGCAGCGCTGGCACTGATCATGGCGCAGCCACGACTGGTTTTTGAGGCAGCCACAGAAAGAATGATGCTTGCAGCAGTTTCAGGAAGGCACATTTGCTTTTTCTCTTGTGTGCCACTGAAATGCAAGCAGTGTTTTATTGTGTGACGGCCATTGTTATTGCCTCTTGTTTTAGCTACAAGGGGAACAAGGGCTTTGTTCTCTAGCTGTGCTCCATAGAGATATAACTGGAAATGTTCCTGAATAAAGAAGTTGGTAAAATTAACTTTGAGTCACTTGAGAAAAAAAAGGATTCTTGCGTATACAAACACGGAGGCATAACAACTGGCCAGCTTGGCAGCACAGTAAATATGATACCAGGGGACGTACCTGGTTCAAATTTACCCTCCTCAATGCGTCTCTGCAGGGTGCGTTCAGATGGCAGGGGTATGACACCATCTTTGAGGAAATCATATCCTCTGCTGCCACACGCCAGCTTGACCTGGAGCGCCTTCTGCACAGTCTTATTGCTCCACCGGTTTCCCCTCGGGTCAGAGTTTGTGACGGAGAGCAGTGATCTAGAGCAAGGTGATGAAGTTTGCTGCCTGCAAAACAACCATAATATACACATTACAATGAGCGCGCACTGAAGGCTAATGAAAAAAAAAACTACCCTGTATGTTAGGTTTTTGGAAGAGGCATCAGTGGCACGACTAATATTTTTTGAGGGGTTGTACATGCTGCCCAAAAAAATAAGAAAACGGCAGACAGAAAATAACTTGTGTTTAAAAAAGGAATCCTTATTTTATCTATTCCATACTCATCTTATTTTAGTTTTCACATTTTCAGAATCGATGAAATGTGTGCAGGTGTCGTCATAATTGGAACAAGGATTTGTGAAATTCGCAACATATTTGTATAACTGGCTTTATGATTGTTGCGACGGATTCAAAATCTGAGAACGCGACGAAGAAAAAAACCCCGCAAAAACGGGAGAATGGACAAAGCAAAGCGATAAAGAAATCCTATTGTTTTCCTTTGCACTCGAACGTGTAGTGGTGTTTCTTGAACGACGACAGCGACCGAAAGGATGAAAACATCTTCGCTACTACAAAATTTTTGGTGCCAAAACCCGGCATCTGGAAAGATGACCGAACTGTGAGTGCATCGGCGAGCAACAGGGATCGACTGCTCCGTTGAACGTGGACGACGATCGGCATGGAGCCACAGAAAAGAAGCGAAAGAAATGGGTTGAGAGTGGCAGGCAGAGGAAGTTGGCCAGGCTAATGTTTGACAGCGGCAGGCAATGCACCTTTATAACGGAAAAGCTGTCACAGGAACTCAACTGCAAACTACTCGGAACGGACATTCTGGCGGTTGGCGTATTCGGAGGTGAAAGCAAAGAGCGCACATTTCGGAGGGTTCTGGTAACCTTGAGAAGCCGACTGAATGACACAAAAATTGAGGTCGACGTGATAGAAACGCCTACGATCTGTGAGCACAACCTTCCCAGCCCTGACGAAAGCATTCTGACCAAGTTAGATGAGATTGGCCTCTCAGTTGGGGACGATTTGAGTGGAGAGAGCGGTCGAGACGTTGACCTGCTGCTGGGATCCGACCACTACTGGACTGCGATAACCGGACGGATCCACCGACGGACGGAAAGTTTGACTGTGGTGGAATCCGTCTTCGGATGGGCGGTACAGAGACGAACGGGGTCACGCACAAGCAGAATGAATTGTTCCCAAGCGATCGTGCTGAAGGCAACGGCGCCAGATCTCGATTCTTCCTCGCTTCTGAGGAGCTTTTGGGAGCTCGAAAGTGTTAGAGTCACCAACGTCTTGGATGACGACCCTCCCGGAGAACATGTTTGGCGCAACTTTGAGGCCACTATCACTCAGTCGAATGGCAGATACGAAGTTGCCCTTCCTTGGAAGGCTGACGTGAGGCTCACCGACAACAAGCAGGCGGCGTTAAACAGAATGGAGAACATAAGAAACTGTCAAAAAACAAAGGTTGCCTGGGCCCTGACTTTGCGGGCCCACTTTATGTTAGAGACAATGGTGTCACGCGTAAGGCCTATATAGTGCTATTCACCTGTGCGGTCACGCGAGCTGTGCATTAAGAACTGGTACATGACATGACAACTGCGAGCTTTTTGTTAGCTTTCCGCAGAATTGTGTCCCGGAGAGGGCTGTGTCGCGTCGTGTACTCGGACAATGCTTTGACATACAAGCGCGCCACCAAAGAACTGCTCGAACTGTGGAACGTTTTGCAACATCCAGACGTGATCGACCACTTTTCTAGCGCAGGGATAGAGTGGAAATTCATTGTCGAGCAGGCACCATGGTGGGGAGGCTTTTACGAAAGGCTGGTGCGTTCAGTGAAAGGGGGACTGAAGAAAGTGATCGGGAGGAAACTTTTGGGTTGGCACACCAAGTGGCCACCATTTTGACAGAAGTGGAGGCGGTGATAAATTCCCGTCCCCTCACGCATGTATACAGTGACGTGGGAAAGGGCACCCCCCTTACACCGGCCAGCTTTCTCACTGGGAGGCGGCTAACTACACTGCCGACGGAAGTCGCGCAGCAGCCTGCTTCGACGCCCGAGGTACTCCGCGTGCTCTGGAGGCACCGAAAGCGCCTGTTGAACCAATTCTGGGTGGCATGGGGAGCCGAGTACATGCGAGAGCTAAAATCCGCCTATACTACCGACAGGAAGGAGTCGCCACCTACCAGAGTGGGCCAGCTGGTGTTCATTAAGGAACCGGTACCATGCTTGCTATGGAAGCTTGGAAGGATCGAAAGGGTTTTTGAGGGACGGGATGGTAAAGTGCGCTCATGCACAGTAAGAGTGCCACGCGGCGTAATGTTAACGCGCCCAATACAGCTCATTTACCCGCTAGAGATGGAATGTGCTTGAGCCCATTCGAAGTGGAGTGTGTTGCGATGGATTCAAAGTCTGAGAACGCGACGAAGAAAAAACCCCGCAAAAACGGGAGAATGGACGAAGCAAAGCGGGCGCCGCCGCGGGGCTGTCAACGAGACCACCGGCGGGGTCCGCGCGCGCTACATATGGTTCTTGTTTCACCGGGGAACATAACCCCCTCTCCCTCGAAAGAAGGGACCGCGGCGGCGGGGAGCGGGGGGCGGTTGGTTCGTTGTAAACCTTTAAGACGGAACGCTGTAACCTTCTGTGCTTCTGCATAAAGAAATCCTATTGTTTTCCTTTGCACTCGAACGAGTAGTGGTATTTCTTGAACGACGACAGCGACCGAAAGGATCAAAACATCTTCGCTACTACAATGACATCCATTACCGGTTTACAGTAAGATTTTTCCATTAACATTGCAAAAGGAGAAAACCGGCCACAAGGAGGAGGGGAGGATACAGCACTCATAAGCTTTGGGGGGGTGTTGTGATCCCCGCTCCCCCAGCTACAGCCCTGAGAGGTATTAGTGAACATAATCCATAGAGGCTACCGCTTAAAACAGCTTTGCACTGCAAATCTATGATATGCTCACCAAGAACGGATTCCAGCTGTTGTTCCAGCTTCCTGATCTTCTTTTGCTGGAGATCAAGCTTGCGCTTCAGCTCAGCCACGGTAGCCTGGTGTGGACACTGATGCTCATTGCAGAGCACCTCCTGGGAAACAATTAGGGATGAAACAACTCATTTAGCTGCCAATCATTACAAAAGCTACCACACTACGCTATGTAAATGACATTGACCCGCCGCGGTGGCTCAGTGGCTAAGGCGTTGCGCTGCTGAGCACGAGGTCGCGGGTTCGATTCCCGGCCGCGGCGGCCGCTTTTCTGATGGAGGCGAAAAGCAAAAACGCCCGTGTGTACGAGATTTCGGCGCACGATAAAGATCCCCAGGTGGTCAAAATAAATCCGGAGCCCTCCACTACGGTGCGCCTCATCGCCTGCGTTGCTTCGGCGCGTTAAACCCTACAATCAATCAATCAATGTAAATGACATTGGCATTGTGAATGCTTTTAACATCAAAACTACACAACTACACCCAGAATTGGTCTCGACCAATTTTTTTCACCACAGTAACGCCGTTGCTTTTGAAGCGGAAACAGGAGGTGAGACTTCATGACGTCATATCCTACCAAAGCACCCGGATGCTGTTTCTCCACAAGCGGTGAAAGGCTCGTGAAGTCTCACTCCGAGCGTGAGACAATAACAAGAAATCGTTGTCGCCGTCGCTCGATGTCGCGTGCAAGTGTGAACAGCAACGGTAGTGATCACTTTCGCTTTCGTCGCGTCGCTTCGTCGCAAGTGCGAACGGGCTTTAAACCTGGCATTCCGCCACTGCACGTGTATTGGCTCGTTCTTTGGCACTGAATGATACGATGCTTGCTTGCCCTAAGAGAAGTTGGCAGGATTATCCGTTGTATCCAGCTGAATGAGCACGATGTTTATTATCGATACTGGTTCAAGTGCATAGCCCGCCCCTCGTCAGGAACGATTTCAAGGCAATAGCGCAAAGCTCTTTCTCACTCAAACAGCGTTATGTCAGTCTGTGACCTTCATTGACATGCTTCACACTCCGAAAATGGCACACATGGATTTACGAGGTGGGCCACCTAGTGCTGTCCTACTTGTGCATTTCATCTCATCAGAGGATGCGGTCATGTTAAGTAAACTAACTATTGTATCACCGTAAAACTAATTTATAAAGTGGTGCCGGAATGAACACTTATGGAAACACAATGTTAAACTAAGGGTAGTCACAGTAGCCAATGTTCGCGGTAGCCACGCTTCCTTGACGCATCTCAGTTTGCGCCGCACGGGGGAATTCAGCCGCGTATGCAGAGAACAATGCTGAGGTACGTGCCCCAGGCAACCCTTTATTTTCCTGTTTCTTAGTGCGCCTCAGTGCCCCGCACGAAGGAATCCAAACTTCGAAGTTTCTAGAGCTGCGTTAATCCCCGCAGTGTATTTAAAAGCTAACTCAGAAAGCAGAAAAGCATTCGCGGTAGCCACGCTCTCTCGACGCATCTCAGTTTCCGCACCTAAGGGTGTCGATTATCAACTCACATTCAATTCATGTACGGTTTCATACCTTGTTAAGGGTCTGGGTGATCTCCAGGGACTCGTCTAGATTGTCGCTCAGCATGGATGCGCGAGACTGCACTGCAAGCACTAAAAAAATCATGTTTGTACTTTAAGATATGTACAGAGTATTAAAACATCCTGAGATGACTCGACACCTATACAGGTAAGAAATGTATACGTAGTCAACTCATTTTCTACAGGTTCCCTCCAGAACTTCAATTTTTTTCTCACCAGATTCATCAGTTGTGGCTGAGGTATCCATCGCAATGTCGTCCAAGTTGACAAAGCAGGCACCTGTAAGAGTATTCCCACAGTAATTCCAGTTACAAATCGAAACACTCACAGCTTCGTATCTTCAGTCTAAAACTGGCACCTACCGACGTCGTCTAGAGCAGGACCAGAAGTCACTATGTCTGTAGTGCCCCCCAGTAGCGGCGTAGATTCACCAGGAAAGGCACTCCAATGTTGCAGGCTTTCTGCATGGCTGGTGGTTACTAAAAGCATGAAAACGGCACTTTAGACACGCTAGTTGGCAAGACCGAGCGGTCGTGTTGCTGTAAACTCGGTACGAGCTTTTTATACCTGTTGGAGTAGACATCTACTGAATGAGAGAACTCGGCTGATGAAAAAACTTACCTCTCTGCTCGGAAGAAGCTGAACCTTCAGCTCCTGTCGTGTTCACGTACAGCACCATCGGCTCAAGTGTCTCCTGCCATTCCGTGTCTCCGGCAGAAAGAAGCTGACCTCTTTCGTCCGGCTGGCCTGGGACTTCTACCGTGATCAGCGGTACTGGCTGCTCTGATGTGCATTGTGGATTGTCTCTGGAATCTGAAATGCATGAAGCAGATGGGAAAGCAGTATTCCACATTTCATGCCCGCGAAGGCTAAGTTCTCAATCTTTCAACAAAATTAGCTGTGAACTACATACTCAATCTGGGCACATACAAATGCTCCATCTTTACAAAAATTAGCTGTGAACTACATACCGGGGCTGTGCTCTGGCTTTCCGTAGGCCTTCATCGCTGGGATGGTTGGCACTGCGTTCCATTTGAGAAGCTTCCGACCGTCTGCCCTCTTTGTTTCGAACTGAGTTTCCTCAAAGTGATCCTTATAAAAGACAGCATATAAGGCGAGAATTAGCACCAGATGGCACGGGCAAAAATATCTGAAGTCATTTGCTGGCACATTTACTGCCAGCAAATAAAACAAGAGGCAGCATAGCTTATTTTAGTGCCCCGAATTGGGGCTAGGAGTAGTAGAATGCCTAAGATAATTGAAGGTCTTCTGTCTCTAATGAGACCTAAACATTAATGCTAAACACTCTCGCTGTTATTGCAAAGACTCGAAGCCAGAAAACGTCCAATCACTACATTTCCTGTGGGCCACTTTGCCAATGGCATTTAATTCTGGTGCTTGTACGCAATGACAAGCTGAATCAGTTATGCTCCGGGCTGTCACCGCATCACTCGAACATTGCCCTTTCGCTACGAAAACAAAACGACAAATATTTGATTTCCCCTTCTACAACTCATACCAGGCTACGGCAGGTTACTTATCCACTAACGGCAACTACCGCTTCACATAGAACCCCCGAAAGTGCGAAGACTTAACTTCAGGTCTTAATTATGACTGAGTGAGGCTAGAGCCACGAAATGAGCTACGCTTCTTCATCTAGTGGCGCTAAGTAAGGCAACCAGTATCGTAAAGCTCACGAGACAAGTTGGTGTCGAAGGCCTAACCGCTCGATTTACAAAACAGCAATATATTTCCAAAGTAAGTCTTCCTAGCTGTATATGTTACACTCGTGGCTGAAAAGAACTTACCTCGCAGATCTTTGAGTACGGTGTGGGCTTGAAATCTTCGCGATTGACTATTTTCAGCCAAGCTCGAGCCGCGCAGTGTCATTCTTCCCCAGCGGGAAGCGCAGCATGCGTTTCCCACCTTCCGGCCGGTTCAAACAGCCAAGTACCGAGCAGCACGGAATCGCTACTATGTCTTGGGCATAAAAACTCACTCCGAACGCATCACACAGTCGTAATGCAGCCCGAAAATCACAATTTATCCAAGAACGCGCACACGCGGCAACACGGTGGCACCAAATGTCAGCACCCATGACTGTCGCGGGGGTAAACAAATGTCCACGTGATCAGTCGAGTCGACCAATGGGCCGCTGTCGGCGGGCAAAAAACAATGAAAGAAAGATTGTCGATACTCTGGAACCTTCATCTAGTGCTCTAGGTTGTACCGTGGTTTGACAATTCTGCTTGACTCGGGGGGTGTATCTTCTTCTGAAATATCAGTTTTCAGTTCTCAAAAGCATTAAAGGCAGTGAAAAACAAAGAAGAGTGTCCCCGCGGAGGAAGATTCGAGCAAGCGACTCCCAGAACATAGAACCGGGCGTTTATTTATTTACTTATTTATGTTACCCTCAGGGCCAGAGGCATTTAAGAGGGGAGTGGAGTTTTACAAAAAAGGATTCAGAACGTGAGGTAAAAGGGAAGTACAGGATTCAACGTTTTGGTGAAATAAGCATTTTAGCTGATAACAAAGTCAGGACACCAAAAGCAGTAAATAACAGATATCGAGTGTACATATTATAATTAATATAGTATACAATGCTAGCTACCAAACACATTGGGGATTAGAACACACAAGAACAGAAAAACCGAAAGGGCACAAGTCAGAAGTAATGTCAGTTTACATGTTTGTTAATGCAGCGCGAACAGCTGATAATCAGTAATCGCAGCAATCGCGCCAGGAAGCTGGTTCCTAATCACTTGCTGAGGAGTTGGAGACGAAGATTCCAGAACACGTTCTTGTTTGACATACGGTATACCAACTTTGTGCGACATGATCGATGCGAGATGACACGTTAGGACGGTGAAAGGAAAAGATTAGCTCGGAAGTGTGGGCTGTTTATGGAACTGGTTTATGAAAAAGGCACAGCGAAAGAACTTGACGAGAAGAAGGGAAGTGAGTTGTAACGAGGTTTTCATAGCTGTGCCGCTTGCTGTTCGATCGTAATTGTGTAGGATAAACCGGGCAGAGTTATTTTGGACCCATTCGAGGCCTTTACTAATAAACTGGCGGGTTCCCAAATGATGCAGCATACTCTAATTTACTTCGAATCAAAGTTCTATACAACAGTAGTTTTAGAGAGGTAGGTGAAGAAGAAAAATTGCGACGAAGATAGCCATGCATGCGGTTTGCATTGTTAATAATGTTGCTTATGTAAACGGACCAGGTCAGGCGAGAAGTAATGTTCACACCTAAGTATCGGTAGGATGAAACACAGTCGAGTGAAACATTATCAAGGTGGTACGAAGCGGGAGTGGGTGAAGATCGACAGACGCGTATTACTTTACACTTATTACTATTTAGGTTCATTAGCCAAAGACTACACCAGTTTGAAATATTATTAAGGTCGTTTTGTAAAATACTAACATCACTTGTGTCGTTCATTTCGCGAAATATCACACAATCATCAGCGAACAGGTGTATGTTTGATGAAACGCAATCAGTGAGGTCATTGATGTAAATTAAAAATAAGAGGGGGCCCAGGACTGAACCTTGGGGTACACCCGAATGAACAGGACATTCTGGCGAATTATAAGAGTTGGCTGCAATAAACTGTGTACGGCAACAGAAAAAGTGTTCCAACCATTTTAACACACACGATGAAGGTTAAGTTTGCTTAGTTTCAGGAGTAGGGGATTATGGGACACTTTCTCAAACGCTTTTGCAAAATCAAAGAAAATACAGTCTGCTTTGGAGCGACTGTCAAGAATGCGGGGAAGCTGGTGTGTAAAAGACAATTATGGTGTTTCACACGAAAATCCCTTTCGGAAACCATGTTCTGCATCCGTGAGAAATGAGTTGGATTCGAGAAATGTAACGATGCTTGTGTACAAGACATGCTCCAAAACTTTACAAGGAATGCTCGTAAGGGATATAGGGCGGTAATTTAAAGGAGATTCTTTGCTACCTGATTTGTGAACGGCAACCACCTTACCGATTTTCCACTGAATTGGTAGGGACCCGCTGTCAATGGATTGTTGAAAAAGTTTGGAGAGAAGAATTGAAGAATACGTGGCCGTGCCTTGAAGAAATTTAGAAGTTATAAGGTCGACACCAGGGCTTGAAGAGGGCTTAAGTGACTGTATTATCTTATAAATTCCCCTGAGTGTCAATAATAATTGAATTCATGAGTGGATAATCGTGCAGCTTTGGGGAGGGTAGAGATGAACTGGAAGAAACAACGAAATTACTACAAAAAAACTTGTTCAGAACAATCGGACGCTCATTGACAGGAATGTATTCGTCATTATGTTCCAGCAGTTTAATTGAATCAGTCGTGCTTGGATTAATTACGCGCCAAACGTTTTGGGGATTGTTTAATTGATTGATTGTGGGGTTTAACGCGCCGACACAACGCAGACGATGAGGCGCGCCGTAGTGGAGGCCTCCGGATTAATTTTGACCACCTGGGGATCTTTAACGTGCGCCGAAATCTCGTACACACCGGCATTTTTGCTTTTCGCCTCCATCAGAAAAGCGGCCGCCGCGGCCGGGAATCGAACCCGCGACCTGGTGCTCAGCAGCGCAACGCCTTAGCCACTGAGCCACCGCGGCGGGTTTGGGGATTGTTTAAAAGCAGGCTAGGTAAGGTACTCCGGAAAAAGTCTGATTTCGCATTTTTGACAGCGGATACATAGGAATTGTTAGCCGCTTTGTATGCCTCCCACCGAACATTCGAGAGCAGCAATTTTGCTTTACGGTAAAGGCGCTTCTTGCGGTTTGATAGTCGTTTTAAGCAGGCGTTATACCATGGAGCTCTTGCGTGAGAAGAGATTTTGCGAACCGGGATGTATCTGTTGGTCTGTTGGTTAGTCGCGTACCTTTTGCAGGAATAAGTTCCAGTTATCTTCAACTGTGCGGTTGTCGAAATTGTCTAGAAAAATGTCAAGAAAAGTGGACAGTTCTATGTTAATGGCATCAAAATTTGCTTCCTTATAATCACGAATTTGTTTAGTTTTCTTACGCGTTTCTAGAGCTGGTACTGTGATGTCCAAAGAAATGATTAAATGATAAGATAAACCGGGTAAATATGTCATGCACGAGACCGAGTGGGGTCGTGAGGTAAGTACGAGGTCTAGTATTGTTGCTGTAGTGTCTGTTATTCTCGTCGGCTGGGTAACTAGTTGAGTAAGAGTAAAGGTTGAGCAAAGGTTCAGGAAGTCGCTAATTTGTGAGGAACTTGAATTAAACATGGGCGATTCGGAAGACCACATGATTTGAGGGAAATTAAAGTCACCTAGTAAGAAAATCGGGGCGTTTGGGAGGCGAGTTACTACGGTATTAAGAACATCGTGTAAGGAGGCAGTAAAGGTTGGCGGAGCGTTTGGGGGGGGATAACATGCCGCAAAAATGAATTTCTGGTGCGCCACCTCAACACACGATAAGATAATCTCAATGTCGGTTTCAACAACAATGTGGTAAGAATCATGATCATTCAAAACAGGAAGCATAACGGCGCCACCTTGGCGAAGGGTACGGTCACAACGGTAAATTGTGTAGCGGGAGGCATCGTAAAAAATTTCCGTGTTCCGAATGTTATCATTAAGCCAAGTTTCGGTTAACGCGATAACATCGGGTGCGCACGTGTCTGCGACAGAGTTAAAAGTGTCAAGTTTGTTAAGCATGCTCCTGACATTCGCTAGAAGTACAGATAAGCGTGACGGGGGCAGCGGTCGTCCACATCCCCTCGCGTTTTTCTATAGTGTCTCAAGGTTTGCTGTTTGGGTAGCGTCTAGGCCGTTATTTTGTGAAGCTTTGCGTTGGTGCGTTTGAGGGTGGGAAAAGTTACTTGTTTCTGTTATAGTATCAGTTAAAGAGTCATATACGTAGCATTGTTCGTTGACACACAGTTTCGTGTAGCGCAATTTGTATTTCGGGGATCCACGTAGACCCTTAGCGAATTGAGACAGTTTTTTAAGTGCGAATGCACTTCTTAAGCGACCCTGAATCACGCGTCCACCGCCGTCCGTCCGTCCGCACCACATACCCACTTAGGGCGATAGGCCAAGAAGAGTTCCTAATTTCTTTAGCACATACCCACTTAGGGCGAATGGCCAAGTAATCTGAATCACGCGTCCACCGCCGTCCGTACGTCCGCACCACATACCCACTTAGGGCGATTGGCCAAGAAGAGTTCCTAATTTCTTTAGCACATACCCACTTAGGGCGATTGGCCAAGAATCGGGCGTGAGAAGGGCTAATGCACCCGCTTAAAGGAGTACTGAGAGAGAGAGAGAGAGAGAAGGAACTTTATTTGAGCCCAAACTGGTAGAAGGAAGGGGGTGACAGGGAGGAAGTCACCTAGCCTTCCCCGTTAGATGGCGGCCATGAGCCCGTGGGCCCTAGCGGCATCTTCCGCCAGCTGGACGAGTAGTTGTTGTACGTCGGGGTGAGAGCTGAGCAAGGCGGCCTCCCATTGCTCCTGAGTCCTGATGTTTAATGCTCTATTAGGGGAACGAGGTTTCTGTGGGCATGCCCATATGATGTGTTGTAGGGTGGCTTTGTCTGCACACCACTTGCATCTGTCGGAATACGTGTCTGGGTAATATCGGTTGTAGAGAACAGGGTTGGGGAAGGTGTTCGACTGTATTCGTCTCCACGCAACCGACTGCCATCTGTTGAGGGAAGAGTGTGGTGCAGGGTACTTGAGGCGACTCAACCTGTAGTGGTGCGTGATCTCCCTGTACGTGGCCAGCCTGTCTCTGCTCCCCGTGAACGTAGGCCCGATGTCTCCGTCGAGGTCAGCCTGGTTGCCGAAATCTCGGGCTGCCTCGTGAGCCAGTTCATTCCCCGGCAGGGACGAGTGCGCTGGTGTCCATACAAGGCGAACATGCCTGCATCTGTCGCCAATAAACGTAGAAAGAATTTTGGCCGCTGGCCGGGATATTCGTCCCGCCAGGAAGTTTCTTATTGCTGTCTTGGAATCAGACACAATAATTTTGGCTTCCGTGCTAGCTATTGCGAGCGCAATAGCCGCTTCTTCTGCCACCTCAGGGTGCGTCGTCATGATTGTGCCCGAGGTCACTGAGTTTCCTTGCTGGTCTACTACGGCTACGGCCGCAGCCGGTCGGTCGTGATAATCCGCAGCATCCACATAGAGGACATGTGGGTTCCCGCACAGCTGCCGGTGAAGTGCAGTAGCTCTGGCGGTTCTTCTGTCTTGATGATGATCCGGGTGCATATTTCGTGGTATGGGAGAACAATGGATGTATGATCGAGTGCTGTCATCCAGAGAGCATTTGATACCGTGTTGAGAAGCGAAGGGGATGCGCAGGGACCTTAGAATTGCGCGGCCAGTCTCGCTGCACGAGAGCCTGTGCAGCTGTGCCATCCTTTGTGCTTCTACTAGCTCTTCCAGGGTATTGTGCACCCCCATTGCTTGGAAGCGCTCCGTGGATGCCATGACGGGTATTCCTACAGCTTGCTTGTAGGCTTTCCGGATGATGCACTGGAGCTTCTCTATTTCTGCTCTTTTGAAGTTCAGAAAAGGAGCCACGTATATGATGCGACTTATAATAAAAGCATGAACCAGGCGCAGTAAATTTGCCTCCTTGAGGCCGTGGTGTTTGTTAGCTATGCGGGCTATAAGTCGGCTGATTTGCTCCGCACTAGATTTCAACGTCGATACAGTAGCTGTGTTGGCTCCATTTGCTTGAACACGAAGGCCGAGTACGCGAATGCACTCGACGCGTGGAATCAGGCTGCCCTGTATATACACTTGAATGTTCGGGACGTCTTTCTTTCTTCTTCCCTGTTTGGGAGGTTGGTAGAAAAGGATCTCCGATTTTTGAGGTGAGCAAGCAAGACCTCTCGGGGTGATGTAGGCGTGGACTGCATCGGCAGCTTGCTGCAGCCTTTCCTCCAGGTCCCCATCACTGCCTCCAGTCGCCCAGATTGTAATATCATCTGCGTAGAGGCTATGTTGGATTCCCGGAATAGCCTCTAGGAGTGGAGGCAGCTTGATCATGGCGACGTTGAAGATGAAGGGCGACAGTACGGATCCCTGTGGTGTGCCCTGACTCCCCATTTGAATGAGCTCCGATTCAAGTCCTCCCAGGGTGAGACGTGCCGTGCGATGAGACAGAAAGTCCTTGATGTATGCATAGGCACGGCGCCCGACTCCAAGCTCGGCCAGATTGTATAGAATGGCATCGTGTCTGACGTTGTCAAATGCCTTGGTGAGGTCCAGTCCAAGTATAACTCTAGTGTCAAGGTCCGAACCTTGAATGTCCAAGATCTGGTGTTTTAGTTGCAGCATAACGTCTTGCGTGGAAAGCTTGGGCCTGAAACCCACCATCGTGTGAGGAAACAAGTGGTTTGTCTCCATGTGCTTGTACAACCTATTCAGCACCACATGCTCCAGAAGCTTGCCCAGGCAAGACGTAAGAGAAATAGGCCGTAAGTTCTCCAACTTGAGTTCCTTGCCCGGTTTCGGTATCATGGAGATCTTAGCTGTTTTCCAGGCGGGCGGGATTTGCCCTCGTTCCCAGCACTGGTTCATGTACCGTGTGAGGGCGGCTATGGAAGGATCGTCCAAGTTAGTCAGCAGTTTATTCGTGACTCCATCCGGGCCAGGCGCCGATTTGGTCCGGAGATTCGTTAGTGCAGCTCGAATTTCAGCCTCCGTTAGAGGCCTGTCGAGTTCGGAGTTTTCAGGACCAGTGTATTCTGGCAACGGCTCTGGGTCTCCCTCTTTAATGTAGAGGTCCTTAATAGTTTTCAAAAGTTGCTGCTCATCACCGCCATATGTATGTAGGAGAGCTAGCAGGTTATTTCGCTGTACCGTTTTACCTCCGTTGGGGTCCAGGAGGCTTCTTAACGTATTCCACGTGCTGATTTTCCCCATTTGGCAATCCATGCGGTCGCATACAGTATGCCATTGCTGATTCGTGAGATAGTTAGCGTGTGCTTCAATTTCCCGATTCAGTCTTGCTAATCTCCTGCGAAGGGGGCGATTCAGTTTCTGCTTGTGGAGCCGCGCCTGGATGCTGGCTTTAGCCTCCCACATGTGTAGAAGTCTGGAGTCAGCCTGCCATAAGTCTGCCTCTTCGGGTATAATGTGTGTGGCCAGGTCAACATGGCTTTGTAGCTCCGAAATCCACTCATCCAAGTCTTCGATCGCTGCCCCATCTGGTTCTACATTTGCTTCTCGTAATTTCCGGAATGTGTCCCACTTGGTAATCATATGTCGTCTGCCCATTGATTTAGCTGGTCCGGTCTGGATAATTGTTTCGACTATGTAATGATCACTTCCGAGGTTTCTACGCGTGTTGTTCCAGATGGCCTCCTTGATATTTTTTGTGAAAGTGAGGTCCGGGGTGGTGTCCCTTGTGACGCTGTTACCCACCCTTGTGGGGTATGTAGGGTCAGTGAGCAGGGTCAATCTTAATGACTGCGCATCTTCCCATAATATTCTTCCTTTCTTGACCTCTCTGGGGTATCCCCACGCCGGGTGTGGGGAATTAAAGTCACCAAGGACAACCACAGGTTGACGTCTGGCTAGGTCCATAGTTTTTCTGAGAAGCTTGGAGAAGGAGTGCGTCTTACTAGGGCTGCTATACACATTTAAAACAAAGAGACTACCTCCGCCTTGTTTCCGCCCAGAAATAATTTCAGTTAACACATTTTCTGGTTCCTCGATGTCCGTTGAATGCTGGATGACTGGGATGTTTCTTCGAATGAGGGTTGTAACTCCCATACGTTTTTTCCTGTGTGCCAACGAGGGGGAGGAACTGAATGGGCTAAAGCCCGTAAGCTTCGCCTGGCCATTAGTTTCTTGAAGGGCTATAACATCAGGATTGTTAGGTGTGAGCATATTGATGTATTGTTGCAAATTTCCTCGTTTGTTTTTGAAACCTCGGCAGTTCCATTGCCAAATTCGATATGTTTTATTGCGGTTCTGCTCCATGACGGTCGCCAGTAGACTCAGATTTCTTGGGTCCTTCCGCTACAACATTAAGGGGACGCATGTACATTTTTGTTGTCCTTTGTGGGCCGGCGTTGGATGTAGTCTGTTGCATACGTGTGATGGTGTCTTCTATGGCGACAAATTTGGCGCTCCAGGCTTCTTGCTGCTTAGTGAAGGTGTCGGCTAAGGCCGTAACCATGCTGCCAATTTTGTTGATTTGGCCTACAAGATTATTTTCCAGATTCAAGAGGTCTTGCTGTTGGGCGGTGCCCTGAGGAATATCCGCGGCTTTCCTTTTAATCGGAGGAGAGGTGTTTTCGGAGGCGCACACGATGTTGGCAGTTGGTGGAGAGGGAGTGAGGGAAGTTACGTTAGCTGCAGTTGTCTGGTTACGCTTCAGCATAGCAATTTCAGCTTTGAGCTGCCTGTTTTCCTTTAGAACCAATTCGAGGGTTTGTCGAATGCGAGTGATTTCCTCGCCTGCAAGGGGTGGGGTATCATTTTTCTTCGTACTTGTTACTTTGTGTGCGGTGTTACCCTGAGAGGCCGCCGTTGCCCAACTCACCTTAGCGTCGAGGCTTCCTTCCATCTTGTTCTTCTGAGATGCCGAGCGTGAGGCGCTGCGTTGTTGTCGTCCCCTTCTTCTGGACTGGGAGCGTGAGCGTCGTCCAGCTCCCTCCATGTTGTGCGGGGTTGCCAACGGCGGGAAGGCTTCTGAGTGCTCTGTCTCTTTTTGTCCTCTGGTTTCTTCGACTCCACTGCCGCGTCGTTGATGCTGGAGGCCTTGTTGCTGTCGGAGCCATTCGCGCTGCCTCAACACGTAAGGTGTCTTGTAGCGCTGTTTGCACTTTTTGTCCCCTGTAGGATGTCCTTTCCCACACAAGGCACACTTCACCACACACTCGTGTTCCTCCATGGGATTTGCAAGACCACATGCGCCGCAGAAGGACTTGTCTGGGTACGGGCAGACGTCCATGCGATGTCCGACTTTGCCGCACGCTGCGCACACTTCGTGTTTCTTTTTGTGCAGGAAACACCGGTATTCTGCTCCGCGGTAATAGACAAAGTAGGGCACTTTTGTACCCGCAAATGCTATAATCACTGAGTTCGTCTTCCCCATTCTTCTGGCGTGCAACGCTGTGGGGTTCCTCGAGTAGATTAGGCTTCTCGCTATGTCTTCTGCCGAGTCGTAGCTTGGTACGTTATGGATGACTCCTTTCACTGAATCCTCGGGTGACGTGGTATAAGCCACAGCAGCGTACTGTGCTTCTCCTATTTTCAACTCGGAGATCTTTGCATATTTTTCCGCTCGAGCGAGCGCCGGCGTACTCACGATTAGGATGTTTTGTTCAGGATTGGATCGTAGGATGTCTTCAGAGGCTTGGGCCAATGTGAAGCCCGCAGACTGCAGAATGCTGTCTCGCAGCTGAGCGTCGCTCACCTGTGTGACATTCAGGCCCTCTCGAGGACGAATGACGACTTTGATGTCGTCCTTGGGTAGGCGAGGGTACTTGGGGCGGTGCTGCGGAGGTTGTTTCCTCATGCGTTCACGTGACTGGTGTGATGATGAGCCTGGCTCCCGGACCGAGACATCTGCCAGGCGCTTGGCGTCCTGCTTGAGTTGCGCCAGGGCGCGACCGAACTTTCGCCGATGGCTGGGGAGCCATCCGCTGTCGTCTTCGTATTCTTGTGCCGAGATAGTCTCGCCTTCAACCGTGGTAATCATTCGCACTGCTGTTCCCGCAGCGTATGCGGTGCTCCCCTGGGCAGGCGCTGGGCTTTTCGCCTCGCCCGAGAGCACACTCCCGCTGGGTGACGTCATCACCGCGAGATGATGCCTCGCCGCAGCCACCACTAGGCTTACCGCCGTGGGCAGCGCGGCCGGGGCTGCGTTCGGCGATTAAACGGCAGCAGATGGATGGATCTTCATGCGGGTGGTCCCCTCAGGTGGATCTCGACCTTAGGAAGCTTGACCGATGATCAGGAACAGGTGAAACAAAGGATTGTCGGCGCTAGCGCAGGAAAATCACAGAGCTCATGCGAAGGATGACAGCTCCGTTCGGCCCCCTAGCACGTGCCTCAAGGAGTACTGACACGAAATTTCAAAGCTGAGATCCGCTCTAGCAATCAAGTACAACGACAACACAAATAGGTGTCTGTGCATGGCACATACCCACGTGGGGGATTGGCCAGGAATCGGGCGTGAGAAGGGCTAATGCACCCGCTTAAAGGAGTACTGACACGAAATTTCAAAGCTGAGATCCGCTCTAGCAATCAAGTACAACGACAACACAAATAGGTGTCTGTGAATAAATGTATCTTTCTTTCTTTGTAGTTGTGTGTGTGTGTGTGTGTGATCTCTCTTTCGCGAACATTACCGAACCGCGCAAATTCAACTCCTGCATTCGCACTTTCACATTCTTCCCCTCGGGGAAATGCGGGGAAATTTTTCGTGCTTCACGAGGTGCAGGCGAAAAGTATTCGGATACCGAAATCCCGGATTCTTTAAGAGTAACGCGCGCTAATAGCACCTTATCTCTTATTTTGAAGGAACAAAATTTCATTATAATGGGGCGGGGTTTGGATGCAGATAGCGTCCCTATACGGTGAGCTCTTTCGACCTCTGAGGGGGGTATTTCAACGCCAAGGGCGGAGTGCAATGCGGCAAAGGACTTTCACCTCCGTGTCGTGCCATGTTTCTTTCGAATCGGGAATACCGTGAATAACAACGTTATTCCGTCTGGAGCGATCATCTAAGTCGTCCAACCGCGTCTGCAACATCTCTTGTTGGGACGTCAGCTGGGCGGTAGAGCTCTTATTGACACGATATCTTGCTGGAGTGTATTTAGGGTTCTCGATTCATGCTCCAAGGCTTCAAGGCGGGTGAATATATTTGAGAGACTAGTTTTTATAGACTCCTGTTTATATTTTATTGCTTCAACATCCGTGCTTAGATTGGCTTGGCTCTCAGCTATATTACTCGTTCGCTCGTTGATACTTTTGAGCATTTCAAGTATGGCGGCGCTATGTACAGGAGTTTGTTCTTCATCTACGTCTGCGCTGGAACTGCGAAGAGTAGGGGGGGCAGGGTTAGTTTCTACGTCGCCCGAACAAAGCAAGAGCAAACTCACATCTAAGCATTCTTTCAAAATAATACACAGCTGACGTGGTCATGGGAGCACGACTAAGAAAAGATTGTCACTTTTTTTAGCATGCAGTGGAGCATATTTACACACCTGGGGGGCGAAGAAGATCAACATGTTAGCCATGCTTTCGCAGGGGCTGCTCCCATGCTCACTGAAAGCGGGGAAGGATTTCCGGGGCCTTAAGTAGACTTTGGGTCCAGGGGCTGCTGTAGAGTCGGTGCACTTGTGCGCAGAAGCGAAGGCCAATGAAGATGATTCGATGAATGTGCACGCAGAATTGTCCGGAAAGGCTGGTACCGTATCGGCGTTGGCACCCAGAAGCAGGCACGAGGCAGGGCAGGGTGTTGCAATCAGCAAAGAAGCTGACAGGGTCAAAAAACCTGTGGGGCGAAGAAGATCAACATGTTAGCCATGCTTTCGTAGTGGCTGCTCCAAGGAGGTTCAGGCCAAAACCTTCATGAAAATTTTGTAATCAACATTCGGTAAGCTGAGTGGCCGATACGACTCTACCACCAACAGCTTTTCCCGATCACCAGTTTTAGGAATTACCACAATATGGCTCCGCATTTCCCCGAGGGGAAGAATGTGAAAGTGCGAATGCAGGAGTTGAATTTGCGCGGTTCGGTAATGTTCGCGAAAGAGAGATCAGACACACACACACAACTACAAAGAAAGAAAGATGCATTAATTCACAGACACCTATTTGTGTTGTCGTTGTACTTGAGTGCTAGAGCGGATCTCAGCTTTGAAATTTCGTGTCAGTACTCCTTTAAGCGGGTGCATTAGCCCTTCTCACGCCCGATTCCTGGCCAATCCCCCACGTGGGTATGTGCCATGCACAGAAACCTATTTGTGTTGTCGTTGTACTTGATTGCTAGAGCGGATCTCAGCTTTGAAATTTCGTGTCAGTACTCCTTTAAGCGGGTGCATTAGCCCTTCTCACGCCCGATTCCTGGCCAATCCCCCACGTGGGTATGTGCCATGTCAGCGGCCAGGCAGCGCGCGCCCATCTCCCCCCGTTGCCAAGGAAGACGAGGAGATTCCTGGACAATCCCCCACGTGGGTATGTGCCATGTCAGCGGCCAGGCAGCGCGCGCCCATCTCCCCCCGTTGCCAAGGAAGACGAGAAGCGCGCGCACCCGCAGCTGTTGCTATGTGGACGTACGGCGGTGACCGGAATTCAGGGTCGCTTATAAAGTGCATTCGCACCTAAAAACCTGTGGGGCGAAGAAGATCAACACGTTAGCCATGCTTTCGTAGTGGCTGCTCCAGGAGGTTCAGGCCAAAACCTTCATGAAAATTTTGTAATGAACATTCGGTAAGCTGAGTGGCCGATACGACTCTACCACCAACAGCTTTTCCCGATCATCAGTTTTAGGAATTACCACAATATGGCTTTTCCCGATCGAAGGTGGTTTTTTTAACCTCCTTGGGCTGCTGCCATGCCCACTGAAAGCGGGGAAGGATTTCTGGGGCCTTAAGTAGACTTTGGGTCCAGGGGTCTCTGTAGAGTCGGTGCACTTGTGCGCAGAAGCGAAGGCCAATGAAGATCCTTCGATGAATGTGCATGCAGAATTGTCCGGAAAGGCTGGTACCGTATCGGCGTTGGCACCCAGAAACAGGCACGAGGCAGGGCAGGGTGTTGCAATCAGCAAAGAAGCTGACAGGGTCAAAAAAACCTGTGGGGCGAAGAAGATCAACATGTTAGGCATGCTTTCGCAGTTCTTGGGAGCAGCCACTCTACCTAAACTCCATCTAGACTTTTTTATTGTTTATTGCCTGCTTGGCAACAACACTAAACGCTCTGCCCAGTACATAAATTAGTAGCTCCAGCCACCCATCTGCTGAACGGAGTGGCTGAAAACATCTTAAACTGCGCTAGAACATCCAGAATGAGTAACCACTCAGGTTCTTCCGGCAGCACTCTATACATTTCTCTTAATATAACCAATGCTTTCAATGAAGTACTCTCGCACTGTGGGAGTGTCCTCTTCGGCATTTTGAACCGCCATGCAAGTTTTCGCATAGAATGCAGACTAAGTGCCATAAACATATCATAGGGCACGCCTCCATCATTGTTTAAGGGCAAAAAGCGAATGCCATAAGGCGTTAATGGTACGTCTTTTTTTAAGGTTCCTTGGAGGATATCCTAGTGGAACACCGCATCCCAACAGTCCAAAGAGATGGGCTCAATTGTTTCCATCTTTTTCATAATCGACAGTTAAGTGTCCACGGGTGTACATCTAGTCCTTTTTCCTGCAACCAGGGTTTTACCAGTAGCGTGCCGCAATGAATTTTAAAGAAGAAAGATTTAACAGATGAACATACTGGCATTCGTTTCACTCTTTTTAGAACACCTTTTCCTGAACCCACTGCATACAACTAACGATGAACCGGAACAGGTAGACACACATCAATGTCTTTGTACAAACGTTTCCGCAGTGCATTACTCGAATACTCCGAGGAAAACCTAACCCTTAAAATCCTAAAAGCATCCACGACTTCGCTCAAGAACCCACGCACACGAACACATTGCATTTCAGAAGTTGAAACTACATAGCCTGGAATAGCATCACGTAGCCGGACTTGTACCACAGTACGTAGAAAGCAATCTCTCTGCTATCTCAGAAACATCCACCTAGAAACTATTTGTCGCAGAAAGAAATGTGCCAGTCCCAATCCACCACTTTTCACACAGCGAAAGAAATTAGTTCCACTCATGCGCTCCCAACTTGAGTCCCACAAAAACACCGCGAACACTCTGTGCAGCTTTTGTATGTTCATTCTTGACATACAAATCGCCTGTAGGACGTACCATACCTTGGCAACGGCAAACAAATTACGCACTGATACACGGGCAAACCTTAACAGATCTTCTCCCCCCATTGTGTTCATATCTCTATATATCAGTTTCTCCGTCCCAGTGCTCTCTATAGCGTCCTGGTAGTTTTCAAGTGGGATGCCTAGATACCTAGCCGGAGTTGTCGTCCAAGGCATGTTCTCGAAAAACACTGGCCTACTTTGCCAGTCACCGTTCCACAATCCTATGCACTTTTTGCAGTTCACTGCACTGGCAGACAACTCGCAAAATCGCTTTATATCATTCACCACCTCACTCACACTTTTTCTATCACTACAAAAAACAGCGATGTCATCGACATACTACAAAATTTTAACTTCACTGTAGTGCAAACAGAATCCGTGTATATTTTCATTTTGAAGAATCTTTTAAGAAAAGGGCTCAAAATAAATCGCAAACAACAGGGGGCTCAAGGGTCACCCCTGACTCACCGACGACAGTATATCAAAACTTTCTCCCACTGTTTGGTTGACAATAACACTAGTTGAGCACTCAGCGTACGACATCTTTACACCTTCGAGGATGACGCATCCTACGTGAACGTGTTCTAACACCGAGAAAAGAATGTTATACGCAACACGGTCAACGGTCTTCTGCAAATCAATTTTGGATAATCGCCACGTGGCCACCTTGAGTGTCGCAACACTCTAATACACTTCTTGCGACATGAATATTGGCAAAAATAGATCGTCCCTGAATCCCACATGTTTGATGAGTTCCAACAATTGCTTTTATCACACCTCGCAATCTTCAGGCCAAAACCTTCATGAAAATTTTGTAATGAACATTCGGTAAGCTGAGTGGCCGATACGACTCTACCACCAACAGCTTTTCCCGATCATCAGTTTTAGGAATTACCACAATATGGCTTTTCCCGAACGAAGGTGGTGTTCTCTTGGGTTCGAACGCTTCCTTTATTACCCTGTACAAAATTGTTGCTATATCTTCTTTGAAGAACTTGTACACCTCGGTTCGCAATCTATCTGGACCCGGCGACTCACCTGTGGATAATTCGTCGATGGCTTTATTTATCTCCTGCAAACTCATCGGCGAACAAAAAAAAAACTATTACGAAGCGCCAAAAGTCACGAGCACCTCACTTGCTAGTGTGCGATTTTTAACACAGAAAGTACATAAAATGCAGAAAATACAGAAAAAAATAAAAGTTGAATGCAGTGTCCGACTTTGGGATCTCCTCCTGTATGCATCATTGTGTAATGTTTTTTGTGTTTGTAATAAAACATCATTGAATTGAGTTGAACTGAACTGAAATGCACATCATTGACCAGGCGGTGTAAATTAACATTGTAAGAAGGGGAGAGGAATTAGGAGGCCGTTTTACAAGAGCGTTGACAAAATTACATTTTAATGGGGCTAGTTTTGTAGGAGCTTGGGGCGTCCCCCTTTGCTCTCCCATTTGGATCCTCCACTGCGCCGTCTCCATTACGTTAGATGTCTTTCCTGAAATTTTCAGCGCGTGCTAGTGGACGTAACCCGCCGGTTTTAAGCCGATTTGCCTTGCTTTGGGGTACGGACCGCTGTGCTGAATACTTCAATGACGATGAAAAAAGCGCACGCGTTCGTCTGTGATCATTGCGCACAGCTCTTAAAATTTCTACACCGTGTATTTTGAGGCAGCTGTAGTCATTTTCTAATCATGTAATCATTTGATGGGAAACGTTTTTTCCCCTGCGATATTACATTTGCCATTGAAACCCGTTTATGATAAAAATTCCGCCACCTTCGCGATTGAGATGCGAAGACTGAGAAAACAGCGGATCTGGTGGTCTAGACTAGCTTTAACTTGGATTTTCTTAGGTCTGCCCGTTCACTTGAACTCAGCCAAACTCGAAAGACAACGCCCACTCTACAAACCCAAAGGAAGTGCTGAGCGCCAAGAATGCAATGATATCGTAATTGGATAGACGCCGGTTTCATGAAGCCAGGGACCCAGGTTTGATTCCGACCACGGGAAGCGGTTTTTCTTGAGGCGCGCAGTCCCCACACCTGCTCGTCGGCTCCTCGCCTCCTCGCCATTTTCCCTCTCACTTATTGGCCTAGCACTTTCCTCCTCTCCACTTTGCTGCACCGAGTTTTGAGCGCCGCCAGGCACGGATGGAACTCATTGCAAGCTTAAACAGCTCAGCTGTTTAAAAATTGGCCGCGTATCTGCTCCTTTCGTTGCAAATGCCGTCAAAAGACGATAGTCTTTATAGGCTTTTGCGACGTAAATGCCTCCCTTCGGTTTATCGCTCACCTCTGATGTTGTTCCTCTTGCGTCGCGCTCCTCCCAAGGTAAAGACGCCGAATGTTTGCTTAAATCATTTTAAATTTCCCGCGTTCGCTGCTCCAAACGGTTGTCCCGATGCGAATGCTGCTGTACTGCGAAGACGCGCGTTAATCGAGGCGCCCTACTTCAACGTTTATAGAACCGTGTTTCCCTAGTCCCCGTGCGTTACAAGCAGAACGTGGAACCTATCTAGTGGAACCTTTCGTAACTCTTGCCACTTGATTTCTTTAAATACTGTCAGAAGCTATATGGCGCGGGCGACAGCAGGCGGCGGCGGAGTGATATTTTTTTCTTCAGCTGATGAAGTATTTAATCTCGCCGAAATCAAACATGTACAATTTTTTGTAAAGGAACGCTGCAAATATGACTTCTGTATTGATTTGTTGTCTCATATTTGCGTATTGTCTTGTTCTTCTTCAACAATGTTGACAAGTATGAACATTACACCGGACATAGACGGGTAGATTTAGCTGTGACTATATAAGACTATTGCACAGGCATTGTTTTGCTTTGGCCGGGTGGCTGAATCAAGTCACAGACAGACAGACAGACAGACCAAAATGTCTGGGTTTAAGTAGCCCAAGAAAGACTATCGTCTTTAAAAACCCGCCCGCATCTTCCCACGGGGGGAACTCGAGTAAATGCGTCGCAGAGTGGTGGGGGTATCGCGTGAATGTTGCGTAATTGAGTATGGTTTGGGAATGCTTAATTGTTGTTTCGTCTTTATTATTCTTATTTATTGGATGAAGGAGAAGCGAATGCAAGGAGTGTAATTTTAAAGTCTGTCTTTATTGCTTGGTGCCGTCAAGCAAAGCGTTAAGTCAAGCGAAAGCCAAGCAAAGACGCGCTTCACTGAATTTCGAACGCGCGCTCCGCCGCTTATATACACACCGCCCGCGTTCGAGGGAGAGGAGTACGGGGGAGAGACGCGCATGCGCACACTTCCGTACACAAGCGCGCGAACTTTCCACGCACCCACCACGCCGTTATCACATGTACACGCCCTGCCGCCGTTACTGTTGAGCGCGACGCAGCGCACGGGTAGCTACGATGCATGCGCGCACCGACGCGCTCCCCCCGCACCGCCGCAGCTGTTGTTGAGAGCGACGGAGCGCACGGAGTACACGCGCTTCTCCCGCACCGCCGCAGCTGTTGTTGAGAGCGAGGAGGGTATGGGGGAGAGACGCGCACCTGCGCCTCGACGCGACGCGCATGCGCAGTGAGCGTGTGGACGGCGCGGACAACAGCGACGAGTGACATCGCGAGCCTAAGAAATGCTCCGCATTTAAAAGTGAAGGCGGTGTCAGATCGCCCGCAGCTGCTGTTGCTTCAGCTTCTAGTTACCGTGCATGGGCTAAATGCGGAGTGCCTGCCTGGACGCGTTCCGAACAAATACATAGGGGAAGTACTGTGCATTATTAGCGTTAGCCATTATGGCATTGTTGTATTCACTGCTTACGTCAGCAAGCTGATTGGTGCCCGCCACAGCTTTCCGAGAATCAGTGTTCCGTGGGGCTGGTGTGCACCTGTTCTACTCACGTGCCATCACGTTCAGGTGTCACGCGGCACACACTATGTTACAACTTTTGCGGTTCAATTCACATTTTAGAGCGCAGCTATTATGCGTCCGCTCCCGGAGTTTGGCAGCGTAGTCGTCGGCGTTGGTGTTGGCGTCTGTGTAGTAACCGAGAGAACGAAGAGGACACCGAAGAGAAACCGGTGGCGCGAGCCGCCGCGTGTCGAGAGAACGAAGAGGACAACGAAGTGAGGCAAGCGGCATCGCGAGCCACCGTGTGTCGACAGAAGAAGACACCGCAGATAGGAAAGCTGTAGCGCGTGCCGTTGTGTGTTCGCCGCGAGCCGCCGCGTGTCGTAAGAGGAGGACACCGGAGAGAGGAAAGCTGTAGCGCGTGTCGTTGTGTGTTCGCCGATGAATTAATCACTAATGCGTAGTACGTCCACCGATATCAATGTGGAAACAAAGCGCTGCATCACAGGAGGTGTCCGCGGCGCAGCTGTGGACCGCACCCACTCGCTCCCTCCCGCGATGTCCGGAATAGCATGGCAGTCGCACCGCGAAGGAGTAATTTGTGAGGAATAAAATTGGCCTGTAACCACACATATACATCTGTCCGAAATTATTTGCCTCAACAGATTTTGAAAAGTCGAACCAGCTAAACAGATGCGCTCAGATTTCGCATTAGGGATTATCGTAATCGTCAGCCAATTTTTTTGTAAATTTTGTAAATTATGTGAAGTGGGCACATAAGCCCCTCAAAGCTCTCGATTCCTAGCCAATACCCAAAGCGGGTATGGGCCACGAAGAAGGGATTAACTAGTTTTGTTCCATGGCTGGCAAACTACGGAGATAGCGTGGTTGGTAACGCGCTTTTCTGAGGCGACGGGGGCCTGGGTTTTTTACAAGGGTTTTTTATTTATTTAATTTCTACGCGGCGTCCCTTTTCTGTGCCGATCAACGACAACGGCACTTTTTCGCAGAATGGGGCACTTAAAGCTTTCGCCTTAGTAGGCGTTGAGAATAAGGATGGGCCTGCGCCGGAGTGGAATGACAAATGATTCCGGCCCAGGTTGAGAATGATAAGGGCCGGACCCTTTCGCGACCGACGCTGCTTGACGATGGCGTTTTTGGGGGTAGGGGGGGGCGGGGAGCGATTTCAAAATCTGATTCCTCCTGACTGTTAGGTGTGAGGGCTGTGCCGCGTGGCTGTTTACCACTTGCCCGTTCAGCGAAATTTAATGATAATCTTCTCGAACTGCGGCACGTTAGCTTTACTTTCGACACTGGAAAATAACATTCAGAATGAAAAAAAACTGCAATTGAAACGCATGACAGCAGCGTCGAAGCTAACAAAGGCTTGTGTAGGGGCTAGTTGGTATGGCCTCGAATTGAAATTTAGCGTGCTCTGCATCCTTGGACGAATGACAGGAACAGTGCGGCATACAAATTATACGCACATCGCCTTTAGTTTCAAAGGCGCAGAAGATACCACGTAAATAATGTGCCTGCCTGCCACTTTTTTCAGTGTGTGCGAAACTCTGCATGTACGGGAGCACTACAAGGGATTTTTTTGTGTAGTTTCGCTTTTCCTTCCGGTTTGTCATGAATTTTTCTGAGGCACTTTTAGCCACGGAAACCACCAGCTGCTTCGTGTATACGCTCGACCTAAGGCGCTCAGCTTGAAAGCTCAAACTTCACGAAAAATGCCCCAGAAAAATTCATGACCAAAGTAAAAAGCGAAACTAGATAAAAAAGCCCTCGTAGTGCTCTCGTACGTGCACAGAGTTTCGCACATAATGAAAAAAAGTGGCAGGCAGGCACAATATTTAGGTGATATGTTCTTCGCCTTCGAAACTAAAGGCGATGTTCAAAAAAGTAAATTCCCTGAAGAAAACCACACAAAACGTGCTATGCTCTTGCGGCTTAAAACACCTCAACGGATTCGTCGAATGCGCAGTTGGCGTTGTTTATAAAATTCCATTAGGCGCATCTTACATCGGCCAGATTGGCTGGTGTTTGAATGATAGACTTCGAGCGCAACAACACTTGCAAACAACTGCAATCGCCGGTCCATCTAGCTGCCCACTGTGCTAGGTGTGGATGCGCGGCTGGAGCATGCAACTTGCTGTCATGCTCTTGGGACCAGAGAGTGAGGGAGGTGGTAGAGGCCCTTAATTAATATGTTCTCTGAGGCACATGGTGAATGTGTTAAGCGTGCGACAATAGCGCGCACTGATAGGGAGATCGCAATGCTAAAGAAAAAATCCGATGTCTCATGAGCACACGTGAGCACTGTTTCACCACGACTGTACCCCCACCACTACCTCGCATGCATACAGGTAACGATAAAACTTTGATTCAACCAGTTGCAAGCTTGCGCACCAACATAAGCTTTGTCTGTTTCACAGTCCCTGTCATTCGTCCAAGGATGCAGCGCACGCTAAATTTCAATTCAATACCGGCGTTGACCTTCAATTAAAGCTTTTTTTGCGTTTGTTTGACCGGCTTTTAAAATATAGTAACTTTAGTAGGTTGAAGAAGACGTCTATTGAGTTTATAAAATGAGCCTTAGACATTATATCTCAAATGGTGAACCAATCCACTCGCGGTTCTAACATCTCTGACCTCATTCTGACGACCGCCCCTGAAACAGTTGGTACCGTGCTACACATAGATGGATTTTGCGATTATAACCTTCATAAAGTAACCCTTAAATTCGTCTTTCGTGCACTGGCACTGAAACGAAAAAAAAATCACGGTTACAGTAAAGAGGACTACAGCAAAATTAACGCCGAACTCGAGGCCTTTTATACTGACACATTCCTGCCATCTTTCTACAGTCGTAACATCAGTGATAACTGGGTACTCTACAGAGAAAAATTATTTTTTCTAGCCGACCGGTACATTCCCTTATTTCAGTCAAAAAGGATAAAAATAGCCCCTAGCTTAGAAACAAAACGAAGCGTTTATATCGGACAGACCACTTAAAAGAATACTGACAGCAAATTTTCACCGTCATGCTTTTATGGCTTAGATCGATGCCTACGGGGTTAACTATCATGAAAGAGTACTTCAAATACATCAGCGGACGACAAATGAGGAACTATAACGCAGCGAAAACCGCCGTTAACGGCCGCCATTTCAGAAAGCCCGGAGTTCGCGGGCCGCCAAAAGTACACTAGGATGTCATGGTTTCCGCTGAACAGGGCCGGTGCAATCATGTGGGTATGCGAAAACCAGTGACGCTCCATCCACGCGCCAGATGGTTGCGCCTTGCCATTAGCTGGGTGCCGGGTGGACGTCACGGAGTAGGGGAGCATGCGGCTACGTCACCTCATTTGCTCTACCACACCCTGATGTCACACGATGTCGATTTCGGTGGAAACCTCCAGCACAGCAGTCTCGTCGGCGCTACATTTGCAATCAATTTAGGATAAGTTCCACGTGACCCATGCTGTTCATACTTTACGCAGGTTATCCTGGTAGGCAAAGGAAACAAACTGTACACTAATATCAGCCCCAAAAGTTTGATTTGATTTGATTTGTTTTAATTTTTATTTTGCGCGAAAAAACAACAAACAAATCACTTTCGCGCAAAGGGAGCCGGGCAAAAAGCCGTAAAAATAGCTTGACTAGCCCCAGCCCCCTGGTGCAACCGGCGGCAAGCAGCATTGGTAATATTAAAAAGAATCACTACAAAAAAGACTGAACAAGCAAGCAGCCAAATGCAAAGAAGTAAAATGCACACAAAACTGCAAACAAACACTCTTTGATGAGTAAAATAACCGCTGATACATTGCTACAAGACGGCTCAATGGTATTTAACAGGGCAGGTAATTGATTGTGTATTCTTTCGTACCCATAGTTGGTTCTAACTCTTGGAATTTCCCAACGTTCATTTACCCGCAACTCTTGCAATTTTTCTTTTGCCTTCAGCCCAGAAAGTTGTATAATGCACGCGTCATTATTCTTAAGAGCTAGTTGGTGTCGTTTTAGAAGTGTGGAGTGGTAAAGTTCCGTTACAGGTTATAGGTTCAAGGACTTGAAAATAGGTTACGTATGGGCGTCATACGCGGCATTAACAATTGTACGAATGGCTTTCTTTTGAATTCTTAACAATTTTTCTATATTGGTTTCCGTTGTTGTACCCCAAACCAAATATGAGTACGTTAGGCATGGTAAAAACAGGGAGTTAAAAAGTAACAGTTTTATTTTTTGTGGGAGAAAAATTTAAATTTACACATGATACCTACTGCTTTAGACAGTTTGTTCTAAACATCTTCTAGTTGGTCGTTCCAAGACATGTGCTCTTGTAGAAGCACTCCAATACTTTTTACTACCGGAGCAAACTCAATCTTTTTTGACCCAAGTCTCAGCTCGACATCTATTTCAGCAGGTTTTCGCATAGCATGGAACAGAATAGCCTTCGTTTTCTTTTCATTTATGGTCAAAGAATTGCCTTTAGTCCAAGCATTCAATTTATTTAGCAGCGCATTACCGGTTTCTATAAGGTTTCCGAGGGGTTTTCCTGTAAGAAAGAGGCTCATGTCGTCCGCATAAATGACAAATTTGGGTTCTACATCAATATTAACAACATCGGTGGCATAAAAATTAAAAAGCAATGCACCCAATATTATGCCTTGTGGCACTCCTGTGTTTACAGGCCTTAATTCAGAAGCAACACGTTTAATTGTCACCTGTTGATAGCGATGTGCAAAGTAAGATTCAATTAGTTTTTGAAATATTCCTCTAAAGCCGTAGCACCCCAACTTTTCTAAAAAAATCTCATGGTTAACGCAATCAAAAGCCTTAGAATAGTCGACAAATATACCTAATGTGTAATGTTCTTTTTCAAATCATTCCAAAATAGTCTTTCTGAGTCAACAGAGCTGTCTCTGTTGAACATCCCTTTCTAAAACTAAATTGGCACTCTGTTATGAGGTTTTGTTTATCTGAAAAATTCGTGATGCGGATGAGTATAAGTTTCTCAACACACTTAGAAAAAACCGGTAGAATGGAAATAGGACGGTAGTTTGTGAAACTGTTAGTGTCGCCATCCTTAAATATTGCGGAAACTTTGGATGACTGCTGTTTCTTAGGGAAAACGCCTGCTGCAAAAATGCAGTTCACTATATGTTCGAGAATTGGAGAGATTATATTTATGACATATTTAACTGGCTGAATTAGTAGGCCGTCAATGTCCGAACATTTGCTATTTTTAGTAGACATAATAAGGGTAGATATTTCATGCGCTGAGGTGGGTGTTATAAATGCGTTCTCTGTGACTTGACTTTAAATACTCAGCACACCTGGGGTTATAACTACTGTTTGCTACTGAAACAAAAAAAACTATTAAAGGCATCAGCTAATTCTTTCCCTGCAAGGTCGACGCCATTACAAGTAATTACGGATACTGATTCATTAAGCGCCGTTCGGCCAAGTATAGCGTTTATCCTTTTCCATACGAAATCACACCTTTTCAATACTTACAGATCATACAGATATCGTTGTTTGACATCACAAAGGAGGTTATTTAACTTGTTTCGATGTTGCTTAAATCTCTGAAAAACGGATGGATTTTTTGTTTTAAGAAATCTTTGAAAAAGTTTATTTTTTTCCTGAATTCCTTTTAAGCACTCTTTCGTTATCCATGGTTTACGTGCTTTTCGAGGTTGTTTTCTTACTTTGGGGGGAAGCATATAAAACATATCGTTTTGAAGGTTTCTAGAAAGCTGTTATAAACTTTTTCTGGATTCAAGGTTTGGAAAACCTCTGTCCGATCAACTCGCAAAATTTCCGTGCTGAAACGCTCTAGTGTAGTGGGATTAATATCACGTGAAGTTACAGCTGGTACCGGCTTCTTCAAGGGATTAGTGGGCTTTAGGTTATCTAGCACGAGGAAGATATGGAGCTGATCACTCACGTGGTAATCAATAACACCGGAGCTATGTTTTCCTCTTTCAGAATTCGTAATAAAGACATCGATTGAGGTCTCCGTTCTAGATGCAACACGGTTCGCTAGGTGAATTGCATTAATACAACTATTTGCCTCAATAATTCTCATACCTTCTCCTTTTACCGACGAGTGCTGTAAGAAGTCAATGTTAAGGTCGCCCCCCAGGGCTACAGAGTAATTGTTTTCGTTTATCCAGTTTAAATATGTTTCAAGAAACGCAAGTAAGTCCGAAAGTGCCCCCTTTAGGAGGGCGATACATCACACTGAAAATGTTAGTGTCGCTTTTCAGTGTTAGGATTTCGTAGTCGGGGGCTGATATTGAAAAGCTAGTGACTATGGAGCTGATATTGGGGGCTGATATTGAAAAGCTAATGACTATGGAGCAAGAAAAAATGCTCTTCGTCAGGATTGCAACGCCACCTCCTTGTTTAGGGTTACGGATTAAAAAATAAGACGTATACCCATTTAGTTTTAACACTTCTTGTTCGCTTCGATACCATGTCTCCGTAAACATAACATCAAACGGAAGTGTTATACCTAGCAACAGATTCAATTCGTCTTCTTTATTTCTAGCCGACTGGGCATTTATGTGAACAAATGAAATCAGATGGTTTTTTTTATGTGCAAAACAAAGGAATTCTTCTATTGAAAAGCGGTAGTTGTTCATAGTATATTAGAGTCGAAATTTAGGTAAGAGTTTACTCTATCTTATCAAAGTCGTCGGGGGAACCGATCAGGGCCGGTATTCTCGAGTTTTGTCCCTTTTGCGTCCTTTCAAAAGTGTCCCTTTTGGCGAGCCCTGATTGGCTAAAACCAAACAACCGGAAGTGACGTAACGCACGAGCAGCAAACCTTCTGCCAACGCTTACTGCTTAACCAGAAGTACGTCACGATGAAAGGGACGCAAAAGGGACGTTTTCAAAAGGGACTGTTACGAGAATACCGCCCCTGAAGAGCACGCGTTGATCCAGCCTTCCTTACAAAAATGTTTCCATTTTTCGTCCAGCAGAAGTGCAAGTTATGTTCCTTGTTTTTGCGACGGTAATTCCGAGCAGTTTTTTCAGCGACGAGCAAAGATGCTCGTTTACATAGATGGGCAGTGCAGTCTCTTGTCCAAGATCAGTAGTAGAAAGTCGCTGTTTCTTCGCTTTTTCTAGGAACGCATCACGTTGGTGTCAGTACCCTTTAACACCGTTGGGTGGGCAGTTGAGCGCGCGTGAAATCCGCTCCGGGAAACCGCTGGCGACGTCAGCGTTCTGCGCAGGCACACTGGCGACTGCGATCCTCTGGCCGTAAACCCGCTCGGCTAAAACTCTGTAGTTTTGCACTTTCTTAAAAGCGGCAATACTTTTAAATGCTGAGCATTTCTTTAACTCACGATGTTCCCCGGCGTTGTCAGCATGCCTCGGCGTCCGCAACAGCCGTTCCAGGTGCGCCCTCTCCCCCACTCCTCCTCTCCCGCATCACGCTACCGTCCTCGCTCTCAACAACAGGTCCGCACCACTCCCCCTACACTATATAAAAAAATATTACTTACCGGGGCCTGGTTTCGATCCCACGACCCTGCGGGAGGAACGCAAGGTACATGGTGCTCTACCCACTGCGCCACAAAGCCGACACAGAATAGAAGGCTACGAACGCGCCTTATATCCTTGACTCATTCAAACTACGCCAAGAAGCTGCTGATACAACACATTCACTACCTGTGGGCGGAACACGAGCTACGTGGTGGTCTTCCCACTGCGCAACAAAACCGACACAGAATGAAAGGCTACGAACGCGCCTTATATCCTTGACTCATTCAAACTACGTCAAGAAGCTGCTGATACAACGCATTCAATACCACCAACTCCCCAAACACTAAACGTTAACGCAATACGCCCACCCCCTATGCGACGCATTTACTCGAGTCCCCCTCGCGGGGAGATGGGCCATTTTTTATTTTTCCCAGCACATGGAAAGGTTGATACCCTAGTGAAAATCCTGACGGCATTGCACATTCTTAAAATTTCAGCTTTTTCTTGTATACATAACGCACTGCAAATCAATGTGATTCCCATAGCAACTGGAAAATCAAACCAGTTTGTAAGAATGAAATGTCAAGCTATGTCATAATAACAGGGTTTACAAACTGCTATCTTCCCTTATTTAATGTACAAATCATTCGACCAAGAGCATAGCCTGAGGGGGAACTTTCAGGGACTGAAAAAATAAATGAAAAAATGATTTTGATAATTTACAAAACGAAATGAAAGAAAAACGGAAATAGCATGTAAATGACGCTGCTTACAGAGTTTTATTCATAGACACTGGGAACTTCCACACTCAAGTCTGTAACAGGGCTGGACGAAGATGTTCGGATGCCCAGTCATTGCGCTTACTTGAAACACGAAAAAAATAGCTTTTTTTCCTGCATCCTGTCTGCGACTACGCTGTTACTAAACAAGTGAATAATTGTCATTCACATGCTGAGATCACAGTTTGGGGGGGGGGGGAGAGAAGGGGGGGGGGAGCCTGTAACAGTCGGGCGCTTTGTCTTTGCATGGGGCGTTTCCTTCTGGAAATGATCAATTATACATCGTCACTAAAGTATGTTTGGACAAGATGATCATGGTTCAAGCAAAGCTATAATGGCTGTTTGTTAAACAGCAGTGCCTGCTTTTCAATTCTCGCGCGCTAGCAGAAAGCATGCCGATAGCGTTTAGGATTGCGATATTTCCGTCTACCGACTATAAATTGAGTAGCTTCAGTTCGCACGCAAAGTACATGAAAGCACCTAGATGCTCAGCAATAAAAGACGAAATGCTGTAGGTATATTTACAAAGGCAAATAACAGTGACTCGAAGCGACACTGTCCCGTTCCTTGTTGTCGTTTCCTCCTCGTCAATATGGCTCTCTGTTTTTCTTTTCTTTTTTGTCGCCCAGTGTCGCGTCGCTTCGAGCTGTCGTTTTGCTTCTCGTCAGGAGCGGCGCTATTTTTTTCGGCTGTCCACGATCACAGGACTCCCGAACCATGGAAAACACGCATTTCTAACGCCTAAACCCCGTCATTCCCTAAGACAGCCGCCAATATACAGAATCCGGCCCTTGTATGACTAGAGCTTGAGTATGCACAAACCGCCAGCGGCTTGATAACTGCTCATTCGATTACGTCTGGTGTGCGTGGACGCAACACTTGACACGGGGGAACCAGGACGATCCGCAGACAACGATAAGTCGCACGCTGCCGAACAAGCATTAACGCACACGTTTAAAAAAAGGGAAAGGGGGAAAAAGAGCACTTCACGAAACGCGAAATTACCGTTACCGCTGGAACCCCTGCCGGTCGCTCCTTCTTCGCCTGCGGCTCAATTGCTGCAACGTGGGAGCGCGCTTGCACCACCAAGGCCGCCGAGCATCCCCCACCTGCGCCGACTGCCCAGAGCCCGAGACGCTAGAGCACTTGCTGTGCTCTTGCCCGCAGCACGACACCGCAAGGGCACAACTCCGGGCCGAACTCCAGCGACTCGGTGCCCCAAGCCACAAGCTAGAAGACTTCCTGTTCCCCACGGGACCGGATGCCATCCGAAGGGAGGTCTTCCAGCACCTAGTCAACTTCCTGGTTACAACAGGACTAGCGCTGCGTTTGTAGCCATCGAGTCATCCGACTAAACGAACGCGATATAGACTATCTCCCACTCTCCTACCGCTCTTCTCTTCCCCCTTCTCTCTTCCTATCCTTTGAAGCCCCAATCCCCTTCCCTGGACTGGGTCTTATAAGGGCGAACTCCTCGTTGAGTTCAACAATATCCCCAGGCCTTTTCTCTTCCCTCCTTTGTTAATAAATCACCACCACCCCACCGTCTCCGCTACATCAGTAACAGTCAGAGCAGGCAATACTAGCTCCAGGGCGTCCGTAATTGAAAATAAATCTAATCCAAACGAAAGGCTTACCTCCAAAAGCTCCCACGGTAAGTCTGGTTCTTCCTCGACGTACCTTCGGTCTTTTTACAACGAAGCTGTATACTCTTCGTTGGTGGGAAAATGTCGTGGCGTAAACACAAAATGCACTGCAGGAAAGCCAACTTTCACTGGCAATTTTGATGATAGTGCGTGAATTGAAGAAAAAAAAAACGGTTTCCGTGTTCGGATTCGAACCTGGGTCCCTCGCGATACGTTGCCGACATCAATACGATTGTGCCATTCCTACATGGTTGAAGCAGTTCAAATTTGGAAAGAGGCACATGGACGTACCAATGAATTAAACATAAATATGACCCCTCAGTCCAACGATGACGATGGTTTAAAATTTGTTTCAATAAGCATCAAACCACATATGATGGATGATAAGGTCCTGTGAACAATGAGAACACCATCGCACGCGTTCCCAATAAATGTTACGCTGCAGCTGCTTTCGAAAGATCCGTTTGACCTTATTTGAAACTTTCGTGTGAAGTGCAAACCGCACAATGGTTCATAACCACCCCTGCGGCAATGGAAGCACATTCCTTCAGCCCGCGTGTGTTTTCCCGTTGCTAAGAATGTAGCGAAAATGGTCGCGTAACCAATCACGGTCTACCACAGCGACCACAAAGCGATTGTCACTACCATTGTTCTAAAGTAATAATAAAACATACCCCCCATCAGCATGTGCAGTGTTTGATACAGCTTCGCTGGACATTCACGTTCGCAGGCCGGGATGGCGGCCTTTTTTTTCCTTTAGCGGAGGTGGTTAGGATATTTAGTCATGACTTCCTTTTAATATTGTCACCTGTCACGATTGTTTACTGCTCTGAAAGGAAACTGCGATCGCAGCACCAAGATGTAAAACATGCGCGCCTTCGCTGCACATGGCCCATGAAACAACAGGCGTCAGGGAATAGTTTTCCGTTTGTATGGTCAAAGCTAAAGGCCAACATGCAAACAATGTAGAGATATCGTCCCTCTCGCATGTACCCCCATGATACGAGTCGTTGTTTAGCGCCGCTATTGTAACTTTCCTAAACTGTGACATTGTTATTTCACGTGAACTGCGTAGATGGCGCTACCCAGCACATTTATCGAGGGACCTCTGTCATTTCTAATATTTTTTGCAATTTCTGAACTTTTTCGTTGATAACTGCTGTATGTTGAATAAAGAAATCAGAGCCAGCTACCTTAAGATTATATACACACAAAAAAACATTGAAACTGTGCTAAAAATACTTCGCGACGAGCTTTTACCCCTCATAAGCAGAGAAAATAGGCTTTAAAAGGATATCTGGACAAATTCTAGAAAGCAAACGAGCGAGGTGCAGTAGATGTACAAACGGTTGTCACCAAAAATATCGTCCTTTCACCAGAAATGTTAAATCGAAAAAAAAACTCCGAGGTCCAGAGTCGACATCCCTCCCCAGCAAAATGAAACCAACGCGAAGTGCCTGAGGCAAAACCGCTCGGCCATCGGCAAACAGAAGCGCTGAATGAAGAGTGCGTTTATGTAGCTTCTAGGCGATAACAGTGACTGTGTTTCAGAAATTTTCAATTTGGAACGCTTTATCGTACGCGTGATGACTTGTCGTTTGCACGCAAAGGAAGCCAAGTCCCTGCTCTAGCTATATTATTTAACACAACTTGAACTTCAGCCACTGTGTTGTCACTAGGCGTGTTTTTGTGGCTGAAAGGTAGCTGAAAGTGACCCCAAATTTTAGCTGCTTCCAAAGGCTCCCATTGTTTAAAATTCATTCGCTGTGGGAACAACTAATCTTGTTTCCGCAAACGTGCTGTGGCCTTTAAAATGTTCGCAGTGATTCCTGGAAGCGTTCCCCGTTCTCACAAATGCAATTTATTTATGAGCTGTATTTTTAATTAAAATGAAAAAACAGCCTATTCCCAGTGAAAACGCACGTGCTTCGCGTCGTGGCCACCTGGATACATCGTTGCTTCGTATCCTTGATTTCTGGATATGCTGATATATTTGACCGGAGAGTATCCCTCTGCCGCTTCAGTTGACTCGCAGCCTGACTGTCCTCAGTAGGCTGAATGTCCACAGTGAGGGTGTTCCAGATAGAGTGCTGCTGCCGGACGCTTCCGGGTTCCCAGTAGTGGGGCGGTGCGTCGAACAGCTAGCCATGAGCCATGGGGAGCGCCGTTCGAGGGCAAGGCCCACATGATCACAACATCAAACAGTTTCCCAGGCCTCGCGTGCCTCGATGTCGCTGTGCGCCGTCATCTGGTGTCCACCAGTGTAGCGGAGTTACCACTCCGGAATTGCAATTACTCCCGATTCATTTCTCCATTTCGAGGTGTCGGAATGGAATGGGAATGGAATTAGGGCAACGCTTGGAGAAATGGAATGGGAATGGAATTAAGCGTCTTTTTCCCGGAATGGAATGTGAATGAAATGGTGATTTTTAGACGGCCGCGTCACCATCGCTCGCGCCCTGCGGCTTCTTAGTCTGTGGCGACGACTGCGTAGGTCAAAGGGAGTACTGATGATGAAAACAAGAACGCATACCCGGAATCTTGAGCAACCGAATCCGCGCAGTATGCGGCAGCCCGTGTGCAAGTGAACTTCGAGCTGCGCAAGCCCGTCTGTCCGCCGGGCCACTGGCGACGTTAGGTAGGGTCTTTGTTCTTTGGCAGGCTATTTGAGGCATAGCTGTCTCTGTAGCACTCTCCGTGGCGCCGATGGCAGACTACCGTGTCAATTGCAGGCGTTGTGTGCCCAGGGCAACAGGCGGGGGATAGCATCGAGAAGCAGGGGCTGGGGAATATGATCGACGCGCATCGGAAGCCGCGTTGTTTCTTACCGCGAGCTGATCCTGCGAAATCTTGGAGTTAGCAATCTAAGGCGTTCGCGCATGACACAAAAAACAATGGGTCTGCTTGGCGTCCTCCTTCCCCCCTCCGTGCTCAGCGCACAATTGTAGCATGTAAGCCGACCAGGTAGGCATCTCCCGGGAATACGGCGCCAACCATTCGACCCCCTCTCTATCTGTTGCAGCGGGGCCCCGGGGCTCCAGAAAATCAAAACCAAGGCAGCAAAATGAAAATTGTGGGTGAGGGCCCTGTGTGCCCAGCACCCGCCACACGCCATAGGTTAGAAGAGAGCCTCGAATGTGTTCCTGACCTTTCTACCTCCACGCTCTGGTACAGTAGTGGGCAGCTGTGATATATCATTGCATTAGATATTAAATACGATAATACAGAAGACACAGGGGCGAAATGGCGTTTGTTTCTAACAGGTCCGGCTGCAGCAGCGCCCTTGTGTGCGAGTGTTTTGACAGCTCCCAGCAGTGCGACAACGTGCTTTGCTTAGATCCGAACGTGCGGCACTCTACTCCAGTTGTGTCAGACTTGTTCGTGGTTTGGTTGCTTTGCTTCTATTCACGTGGCCTTTGCGGCTGGGTACAAACGTACCTGATTACTGAGCCGTAGTCGTCCGCTTGAAAGTTGGGGCATCGCCACTTTACAGGTTGGAAGGGCTCATTTCAAAATTTTGACCTGGTCCTCATGCATATTGGTTACGCATTCATGGAAATAAACTGTCTGGCCATACTTATTTTTCCACGGCCCCGGTCGCGAAATAGTTCTGTCACTTTAAATGAGGGGGTCATAAATAATGTCCTGCATTGAAGGTATTGGGTTGAGGTAGTACCAGGGCAATAAGCAAGCGAAATGGAAGTCAACGTGGAAGCAGTGGAGACTTTCCTACGGTGAATGCAAAACTCTTAACGGTGCTTTGTGACGCTGCCCTCCCGTCTATCGCGTTGGTACAGTAGCATTAGTGCGCACTGTTGTAAATTCCCTTGAAGTTATACAAGTAAGCATTTAGAATGCGTGTACCTGGGAGAAATCTTCGCGCGATATGCCTGTCAGTTATCCACAGCATACTAATTACGCTGGCACGATGGTACGCAAAGTAGATAGCAAGACAGAACGCGACAGACTGTGACTCCTAAAGGAAGAAGCAGACATCAACGTATTAGCTGCTTCATCTCGCGCAGCGCAGGAACAAACCGTAGAACATGCTAACATGCAAATATCACAATAAGTAGCGGGATCCAGCAAATTATCGAAAAGGGGCAGTTTAACACTGCCCTTTTTTAAAGCGAAAGCCTTCTTAGTGGGACCGATGGAATTCTGTAAAAAAATTGTTACATTTCCCCATAGACCGGTTGCTCGACCGAAAAGCTCTGATAACATCCGTGGACACACGGCGCGTGCACGAAACCGGAGACTGCGAATAATCTCTCAGTCTCTCTCTGAATCCGGGCTTCCATTGTGTGAAAATGGTCACTTGAAAATTGCAAAAGAAAGGGGTCTAAATAAGACAACGCACGCGTCGATCATGAAGACGGGGTACAAGAGTGTATCTTTATCTCATCAACCACATAACCGTGTACATTTACACCGTTCATAGATGCGTTTGCTTAGTGCGTGAAAAATCGCCGCATGGATTCGTTCTTCGCTTGCGATTTGGATGTACGAAGGTATGACGATCGGTTGGATGCACTCGGTTGGAAAGTTGCAGGCACTTTTAGGTTTCGCTCGTCTTTCAACCTTAGTTACGAAAGCATAGTAAGCGTTTGCAGTCGAACGGTAGTGGTTCTGCACGAGGTATGTAATCCACATGCTACCACCTCCGAAAATGCTGACAAGTAACACGTTTTGCGTATTTTTGCAATTTTTAAAGCTTATGAAAACGTCAGATTCATGTTGCGTTCCTCGATAACTCGATAGAGCACCTGGGACAGTTTTTACATTGAGGAATTAAAGGAATGGAATTGGACTGTCAGTCCATTCCAGGCGTGGGAATGGGCTAAATTTTTTAATTGCGGGGAATTGACAAGAATGGAATCACGACAAGTCTAATTCCTCGGTATGGAATTGGAATGGAATGGGGATGCCCATTCTTTAACACTGGTGTCCACCATGCGGTTCTTCGCGGGTTTCACTGCAGCAAACATGTCGAGGAACTAAACCTACGCCATGGCTTTGCTGAGAACACTCGTTTAATCCCCTCTTCTTCACTAGCTCATGATCTTGATTTGTAATTTGGCAAGCGGTCTTCTTCCTTTTCCGCAACAGGCATTTTGGACCCTACCAAATTTAGCGACGCATTGGCCAACTTATCAACAAGGTTGTCCCCGGTGGTGACTCCGGCTATCACGAAGACGGATACCGCCTTATGTCATCCCCGTAGTTCGCATCAAACGTTACTATGCAAGATAACGGGCTTTCTGTTGCACAAGCCAGGAGTTCGCTGTAGCAGGAAAGAATACCACGAAATTGCGGAACGCTCGTAAGCTGTGCCTCACGGCGACGTCCGAGCGTTTCCGGCGATCTATGTGACATTAAAAAAAAAAACTGGCAGAAACGACGAGGGCCGAGAAATGCCGAACGATCGTGAGCGCGTGCTCGTGGTGGCTTTAGCAAAACAAAAAACTCCGGCGCTGTCGTCAGTAGCACCGCACGTTCAAAGCTTGGCATGAGGATCACGACTATCTCGATGCATATGACGATGACTGCCTACTAGAACAGCGCAATTCAACGGCGATAGTCGTAAATAAACAATTCCAAACTTGACATCCGTGGTGACGTGTCCTTCAATGCTGCGGTATAGAGAAATCCTGCAGCTTCGCTATGATTCAAGCCTTGCGCGAATTAGCTCAAGGTTCGCCAGTTGAGCTTTTGGTAGCCTACATTGCTGAGGATGACTATGCGATCACCAGACGCCGCGGAGACGACGACGACCTGCTCGATGCATATGACAACGATTACTACCAGTGCAATGTTGTGCTGCTGAGCACGAGGACGCAGGTTCGATTTCCGGTCGCGGCGGCTTTTACTGCAAAGCAGTATATGTCTAGCCCACCCAGTTTTCATTCCGGTGTCATCGATTTACTCGGCGCCGCTGCGGGGCTCCTCCTCGCCACCGCTGACACCTCTTTCAGAACTATTTTCCCCCTCGCGTCCACCGAGGCCCCTTTGGCAAGTTGCGCAGTCGGCAGCTCACGGCGGTATGCGGTTATCAGTGTATGGCGAAAATTAAACAGAAGCATGGATGGGCATAAGAAATGCCGTGACAACACTCCTTAATCTGAAATTTTTTGCGCAGCGCCAGCTGCAGTCTTCTCGGTCGCGGCGCATTTCTGCTGCGTCTCAGGAAGTGTTCGCCTGATCACCGAACGTATGGTGGCGTGCGCTACTCTGCTGCTACCTCGCATGTTGTAAATCGGGTTTGTTGCATGTTGCAACTCGGGTTTGAGCCTCCCGCTCAAAAATCACGTGGTTCGGATTAGCCCCGCACATTGGAGCAGCCAGCATGTTGTCGCATATCGCGTTTGAACCTCCCACGCAAACGCCATGTGGTTTGGATTAGCGGAGAATGGAACAGTCTGGAAAAGTTTCAGGGGGAGGGCGCTCTTTGAAACTGTGTGAGGGAAGCGCAGGGAAAGAGATGATGCCATAGCCGTACGTGTCGTATTCCACTTCACCCTTCGCTAGACGCTCCCCTCCGTTTTCTTTCTTTCGTCGCTTTTGCGTTCGCTCACTTCGTTTTGCGGACATAAACAGACACCGCTCCCGCAAAGCCCAGGTAACGCCTGACAAAGGGTTGCTCCCTAAAACGATCGAAACCCGCCGTCGCCGCTTCCGCTCAAATTCACTTCGCCTAGTAGTTGCAAATACCTCCCGATATAAGGTTAACCCCCAGTTGGAATGCCGGCTTGAGCCCATATTTCTTTTTCAGCTTGGCAGGCCTTCGGAGCGATATTTTCGCCGGTGTCTTTCACGCCTAAGTAGGCGCCATCACCAGTTGCCGGTTTATGCGTGCACGATTTGCGGGTAGAAAAAAGGGGGCGTGCACGATGAAATGCCGGTTGTGCTGGTATTTAAATGTAGAAATTAAATGGCACAGTGCGGTTATTCGGCTGTCCTCATTCATCGAGTGATTCGGGTGTGGGTTGATGTGTTACACAGACATACGACACACACAGTAAGATGCATACGAAGGGCAAGGAAAACGGACAGCCATATGCTTGTACGCGAGAATAGAGCTGAAGGGCTTCCAAGTTTTAAATCGTTATGGTACGAATGCATGCCGTTCGTTTGGAGGAATAAGAGCAAGAATCAAAGCACGTGCCCGAAAACGAACGCAAATGGGTGCGAAAACAACGGAAAGCTGCTGGCACCGCCGTTACCGCCTCAAGTTCAACTCGTGGAGTAGCGGCGAATCCCTCCCGGATGAACTTGCTCGCTTGGAACGCAGCGTGAGCCAATATCAATTCTTCAAAGGGTGTTCAGTGGAAGTTTTCGACGGCGTCTGTCACTTCTAAGCACATGCACATGACCGGTTGCCGGTTTATGCGTGCGCAGGTTTGTATTGCAGAATAGTGGGAGGGAGGAGGAGAGGTGTGCACGAGCAGCTATAGGTCTCGTGCCCGCACTCATGGATGGCATGTCCGTTGGGCTGGTGCCAGATTTAAACCTGGACGTTAAAAGGCCCAATTGAGCCTGTCTAAATTCCTTAGTGGTAGAGCGTATTGGGATATGTTTTGTGTTTTCGGCTATGTCCAGATTACCAACACAATACCCGTATTGTGACCTATGGCCATAAAAATGTCATGTCATGCCATTCGGTTGGCTGAGACGTGAAATGCCGTTATTTAGTTGCGGCAACAGTCTGAACCAGGCTTTAAACAAACAGTAAGATGCTTACGACGCGGGAGGGTCACAGGCAGTTTCATGCTTATCTGCAACAAAGCTTGGATCCGTCAGAGGTTCATTAAGCTAATTGGTCAAAAAATATGCTCCATCGCACATTACGATAAACGTGTTTTGTTTCGTGCAATCCGTGTACTCCGTCCAGCTTTGCATGTCGTCCTTCTTCACGGAGTGGAAGGGCACTAATTTTTTCTGATGAAGGGAAAAAGCAAAAACGCCCTAGTACCATTCATGTACTCGGTAAAATGGCAGCTTTATTATACTTGTCTCTTCGCAAATGCAACCTATAATTTGACATCAACGCGACATAAAATAATTCGCTGACTTTCCAAAAAAGTTACACGTGAGTGCGTTTCCGAGGAAGCGATAATGTGGACGTCAAAATACGCCTACCCACGGTTAAGAAAAAGCACTAACGTTAAATTTTCAATGACTAGTCGGCATTGTTAAGACGTGAGCTAACCAAAGCTGCGGTAAATGGTAGACATTGTAGCCCCTTGAAAGAAGTGTGAGTTATATTTTCTCACCCTTCCTGTGTTTTTTGCAGGCCTTCGTTGACGCTACCCTCAAGCAGTCACGTGCTCCAAGTGTCTTCACTGTTCTCGGGGTTTTCGGCAATGCATCTTTTCGCCGACCTGTTTTCAATCCAATAAAACAAGCACTAAGGTAAAAATTTTTCACAGTTCAGTTTGCTCACCGGTACAGAAACCGCATTTCCTGCATAGTACAGAGTGAAAAATTGCTTCGCTCCGTCTTGAGCTAGACAGTTCCTATACGCGCCTTACCATCTAGTACAAAAACCTACTTGACACAACAACTCAGTTAATAGTAGTAGAACCAAGTGCTTGTTAGCAGCACGCTGCTTTACCTGCATCGCGCATCGCTCGAGAGAATGGCTTTTTCTGCACTTCCTGGACTGAAAATATGTAGCTCGAAATAAACTGACTCGTTCCACTGTAAGTGCACAACACGGACAGTGTGTCTCCAATTCAAAAAAAAAAGAAATGTTGTGGTGGCGGTGCTATCGTCTCATTGACGCTCATGGACAATACGTCTCAGTCCAAAATGTCGTCTAATGTTCACATAAAATTACCTTTTCAGTGGTAGTAACACCAGCAAAAATATGCTTACAGCAAACTTCTTTAGTGACACACAACAACAAGCTGATATTCTCAGGTAGCCGAGGAGGACGCAGCTGTCTTGAAGGAAAAAAAATTTCCCCGCATTTCCCCGAGGGGAAGAATGTGAAAGTGCGAATGCAGGAGTTGAATTTGCGCGGTTCGGTAATGTTCGCGAAAGAGAGATCACACACACACACACAACTACAAAGAAAGATGCATTTATTCACAGACACCTATTTGTGTTGTCGTTGTACTTGATTGCTAGAGCGGATCTCAGCTTTGAAATTTCGTGTCAGTACTCCTTTAAGCGGGTGCATTAGCCCTTCTCACGCCCGATTCCTGGCCAATCCCCCACGTGGGTATGTGGCATGCACAGACACCTATTTGTGTTGTCGTTGTACTTGATTGCTAGAGCGGATCTCAGCTTTGAAATTTCGTGTCAGTACTCCTTTAAGCGGGTGCATTAGCCCTTCTCACGCCCGATTCCTGGCCAATCCCCCACGTGGGTATGTGCCATGTCAGCGGCCAGGCAGCGCGCGCCCATCTCCCCCCGTTGCCAAGGAAGACGAGGAGATTCCTGGCCAATCCCCCACGTGGGTATGTGCCATGTCGCCCATCTCCCCCCGTTCCCAAGGAAGACGAGGAGCGCGCGCACACGCAGCTGTTGCTATGTGGACGGACGGCGGTCAACGGAATTCAGGGTCGCTTATAAAGTGCATTCGCACTTAAAAAACAAGTTTACTGGACTTGAGCTTACTTGTTTACGTGTGCTCTCTTAACAACTCAGGAGGCGAAGCTGCCGTCAGCAGTGTCGTGCGCCGACGAGTGTCGGTGAGTCGAATGCCGCGGCGTCTACCCTCTTAGTATTTATCCTACGGTGTGCTTGCTTCTGGAGCCGCCGAATTACGTCGAGAACAAGATTATTTGAGTCTAGTGACAACAAGGAAAACACACTCCCATCAACCAAAATAACCCGTGCAGAACAAAAAGAAACAAGCCGAAACACGCGCTTTGCCTAGAACACAGATAACAGCCGAGCGCTGCCAAATGGCGAAGCAAAACACAAGTAAACAAACATAATGCCGGGGTTGGGGCCTGACACCCGCTCTAAGAGCACATCGAGGAGCGCTGCGAGCGTGCGACGTGAGCAAACGTGTGGTGTATCGGCTCCGCCATTTTTTGGGTGGGGCCGCGGCCCAAATCATCCTACCCAGGCAAAACTGGCATCGAACGATACGGAACATCGAGCGGAACTACTGGATACCGACGTCGTCCAGGTGGGCCCATTTTCTATGAATTTACAGCCGTTTTTCGACCGACCACGTGGGAGCCACCGCGGCGACGCCGACGCCCGGCCGGGCGAAATCGGCCTTCCTAGGACAAAATGGCAACTTCCGCACTCCAATCACGAGGTTACGACCCTGAGACGATGGCGTGGACCTCGGTCCCCACCACCGGTAACCAAAATTCGAAGGGGTTTCCGAAAATCTGGAGTCAAGCTTTACTGCAAGCGGCTGAACGCCGCTCCCAGGACAAAGGCAAGATGACGGCGTCCGACGTCGCCCCGGCATCGGCTCGTCGGTCGGAAAAGTGAACGCTCCAGCGACGCGCGCCACGGTAAGCAAGGGAAACCTGTCCATGAAGTGGAAGCCGCGCCCAATGCCCAAACCCGCTCCCGAAGACTACGTTATAGTCATCAAGCCCAGGCAGCGTGTTTCTCTTCAGGAAGCTTTCACGAAAACCGGACACGGCACCACCATTTCGGCGTACCTCGGGCCGGAACGGGCCCGCGCCATCTCCGTTCTGGCGTCACGAGACCAAACATCATAATCGTGCATAACCCGGGCATCGAGGTGGCCGACCGGCTCATCGGGGACTTTGCTGTAAATAACGAGAAGGGATCAGTCCCGCTTCATGGTTACCTTAGTCAAGACGGCGGCAACACGTGCTGCGGAGTGATTGTGGTCCGTAACACGGATACTACGGAAACTCTTCAATATCGAGTGTGCTGGCGTGCCGGCACCATTGTGGAAATCCGAAAATTCGGAACATCAAACAAGGCACGCATCACCTTCGCGGGTAAGGAGAAGCCCCGTTACGTGCATTATGACAACATGGTCGTCTCTGTGCAGACCTATTACAAAACTATCCCGTCATGTCGGGTGTGGTCGGGCATCGAGCGGATGCTTCTCCAAACCTGCAGCCGAACACGTGTGGACTCTGCGAACTCCAAGCTCCGCTAGTGGCGGGGGTGCGGGCCCCTCACAACTGTCATCCCCGGTGTTCTGTGTGCGGTGGCGCCCATGTCACCAACTCAAGCGACTGTGTTGCAAAATTCCGCAAACCCAATATAGCCGTCCAAACGGGCCGGAAAAAGAAAATAACGCCCAAGAAATAAAGCCGCCATCTTGGGCCACCCCACGACCAGCCTCGCCGGGAAACCTCTAACATCGAAAAACCACCTACTGGAGGTGATGAGAAAGCGACTGTCGACGGCGTCGCCACCACACGGCGGCTTCGAAAAATGAACGGCGGAGACGCGTGGCGAGACCAGGCCCTGGGTCAACGCCGTCAAAAACGGACGCCAGGTGAGCGGTTCGGGTGGGGCTGCTTCCTCCTCCTCCCTTCTTACTCCCCCTCCTAATGGGGCGGAGCGCTAGCAAGATCAAATAGCAGCACTCAGGGCCCAAAATGAGATGCTGCTAAGAAAATTAACTAATTGGAATCCAAAATCAACCAGTCTCCTTCTACCAACCTCCCCTCCCGCGGCTGAGGTAATGGAAAGTGAGATCGTGGCGCCGAAAGCGGCAACAAGCGCGGAGGCTGCATACGAGGCCCGTTTTGACGCCCAATTCCAGGACATAGACGCTCGATTCGCCTGCCATAGAAAACCAAATCTCACTGATGGTCAACACCATCTCCAAATTGCAAGAGACAATCCCCGCGATGATTGCCCAACAAATTACGCATTCCTTGCGCCCCTCGCGCAGGACCGGCGGTCCCTATAAGGACGTATCAGGCCGCCCTGTCAAAGGTTCTAGGCGCCTCACAGAGGCAGATGATGACGACAACTGCTCGCTCTCCGGTATAGAGGACACCCCCCTCACCGCGAGTGCTGGCTCCGGGGCAGCGTCGCTACAATCCTGCCTCAACCTAACTGACCATGGCGAGCAGCCCTAAGATCAGGCACTCCCAAAGAACCAATTCGACCACCCCTGTTCAAATTGTCCAGTGGAACTGTCGAGGCTTCCGCTCCTGCGCAAAGCGGGCGAATGTGCGACTTTTCCTTTCAACTCTCGAGTCGCTTCCGGCGGTGGTTGCCCTCCAAGAGCCAGGGAGCGGCGCCACCCATGCAAACTACATCACCTTCCTGCGTATGTGTGCATAAAAATTATACAGCTAGATTAGTTGACTTGGAACTTCAAACTGAATATTCGTATGGGATGGTGACACTTCTTCTGTTCAAGAAACAAGATGTAGCACTCCACATACTCAACGTCTACTGTCCCCCCCCCGACTAAAAAATGTAATGTTCGCAGCACTTTTTAGCCGCGCTCTAAAGGCTGTGGGGAGGGAGCCCCTGGTGATTTTGGGCGATTTCAACGCCCACAGCATTCTCTTGGGGTACGTGCGTGACGAGAAGCGGGGGCGCAAGCTAGCGGAACTTGCGCCCACTCTGGGCCTGACTCTCCACACCGACCCTGCATATCCAACGTGGGTGATAACTCTGTGACCCGGGATACGTGTCCGGATCTTACCTTTACCAAAAATATTGTCACGTCACCGTTACAATATCACACACGCAGAATGGGCCAACACCGAGAAAACCCTCGGTAGTGACCACTGCCTTATCAATACCACCGTAAGGACATAAACCATTGGCACGGCCCCACGCACAAGCTCGGCTTCCCGACTGGAATAAGTTCCGGCAAAGTTACAGCAATTCGGCCTCTATTCACGAACAAGGATACCACGCACGGGCACAAGGATTGGTTACACACCTTCGTTTGGTGGAAACTAAAATTCAGCTCTCGGAGGCAACGCCGGAGGTGGACAACCACCTTCTGCATATCTGGGAGGCGCGGCACAGCCTCTCCCGCAGATGGCGCCACCAAAAACATGACAGAAAGCTTAAAATTCGTATCGTAGAGCTCACCCAGCGAGCGGCAGAGTACGTGGCCCAATTAGCCGACTCGAACTGGGTGGACCGCTGTAACACGGCGGCCAGACAAATGTCTAGCCGGAGCACGTGGTGCCTTTTCGCGCCCTAATTGACCCAACTCAAACCCCCGCCGAGACACAAAAACATCTTCTACGAGCTATTCACAGCTTCGATGGAGATACCTCAAAATTTGCGTGCAAGCTACGCGACCAGTATCTTTGCACTCAGCAGGACCCCCGAGGGCCCGCGTACTCGTATGCAGGTTCCGAGAACGCGGAGCTGGATCAGCTGTTCCAGCCTCATGACCTGAAGGCGGCCCTAGCTAAAATGAAACGAGGAACGGCACTGGGGCGGGGAAAGATAACTGTGAAACTGCTTGCCAATCTTCCCGACCCCGTTTATGAGACCCTCCTCGCTTTCATCAACTCGATCTGGCTTGGTGAGGCACCCCTCCCAATCGAACGGAAGACCGCCCTTGTAACTTTCATTCCGAAAGCCGGCAAAGCCATAAACACAGACAACCTCCGCCCCATCTCCCTCACGTCTTGTGCGGGAAAACTGATGGAGACCATGGTGCGAGACAAGCTGCCTCTGTTTCTGGAAAACCAAAATGCATTCGCAGACACCATGTTCGGTTTCCGCCCGCACCGGTCCGCGCAGAATGTTCTGCTTCAACTCGACAGAGAAAACCTCAACCCTGTCGAATTCCCCCTCAACGATAAGGCAATACTCGCCCTGGACTTGAAGGGCGCTTTCGACAACGTCACACACGAAATTATCCTGCAACATATCCCAGTCCGACTGTGAACATAACACCTTTCGGTATATCAAGAAATTTCTCTCGGACCGTCAATCTTTCATCCGAATACAAGACGAAGAACACGGCCCCTATCAACTGGGAATGAGAGGAACCCCACAGGGCGCGGTCCTATCGCCGTTACTTTTCAATCTGGCTAAGATGAAACTTCCGGCTCAGCTGGCGAAGGTCGAAGGCGTCCAGCATGCGCCGTACGGCGACGACATTACCATCTGGGCTAAACACCGATCGGTTACAGACATTGAGGCCAACCTGCAGCAAGCGGCGGAAATTGTGGACGCCTACGCCCGCCGCTGCGGCCTTCAATACTCCCCGTCCAAATCCGTATTTGTGTACATTCGCGAGTTGCCTAAGTGCACCACCACAATGGAACTCTCCCTGGCCAGCGGCCTGATACCCGAACACGACGAGATTAGAGTACTTGGCCTTTTTATCCACAAACATCGACGGGTAGATACAACGATAGCCAAACTGCGTAAGGTGGGGGACCAGGTGGGCCGGATGGTCCGCCGGGTTTCCAACCAACTCGGGGGATTACGGCGCAAAGATGCCTTGCGGCTGGCGCATGCATTCGTGATCAGTCGAGTCCTCTACTCGACTCCTTACCCTCACCTGCGCAAGTTTGGCGAGAACGCCCTCGAAGTGATTCTCAGAAAGATGTACAAGCGTGCTCTCGACCTCCCAATATACACGTCAAACCAGCGCCTCATGGGCTTGGGGATGGTAAACACTTTCGCGGAGCTCTGGGAGGCACAGTTGACTAATCAATATACAAGAATTTCAAAGACGCCGTCAGGACGCCGCCTATTAGCCCGACTACACATCTGCCACACAACACTAACGGAACAGCGCGTACGCATCCCCGAAGTCTGGAGATACGCCCTGCACGTGCGCCCTCTTTCGGCCAACATGACACGTGACGACCACAGTGGCAGGCGCCTGGCGCGGGCGCAGGCACTGGCCCGCCACTATGGGAACAAGGACGAAATCTTTTACGTGGACGCCTCCGGCCCTCACCATGGGGGGTGGTACACGGCCGCAGTCGTCCACCAAAACGTCGCGGTAAATGGCCTAACATTCAGAGCTCAACACATAACACATGCGGAGGAAGTCGCCATAGGGCTAGCAGCCGCAGACCAGGAGTCGCGAGTCATCATCACCGATTCGAGAGGGGCCTGCAGAAACATTGAACACGGGTACATTCCTCACTTTGCGTATCGCATCCTACAAAATAGCGATTATCTCGGGGCCCCCGCGTCTCGAACGATCGTATGGGCTCCTGCTCACATGGGCCTCGAAGGCAACGAAACGGCAGACGCCGCAGCCCGCGCGCTCACTCTCCGGGCAACGTCTTCACACCCTTCCTAAATGGATCCCGAACCCAAACCGGCCCTCACTTTTCGAGAAAGTACTGAATTCTACCTATTCGGCCACGAAAATATATCCTAAGCCCTGTAAGGTCCGTACAAAGGCAGAGGAGCGCACCCTCCTTCGTCTTTACACCAAAACACTGCTGTGCCCGGCAGTTTTAAAACACTTTGATCCTGCCTATACAAGACAATGCCCGTACTGTGCGGAGAAATCTTCGGACATCTTCCACATGGTGTGGGCATGCCAATCAACTCCGAACTTCGCCCCAAAACCCACCACCACTCGGGAGGACTGGGAGGCAGCCCTGCTCGGCGGCTCCGACTTAGTGAGCCAGAAGGCCCTGGTCGACCGAGCTCGAGCCGCGGCGATCCCCAATGGGCTTCTGTAATGAGGAGCCCACCTAGTGATTGTGACAGGTGGCGCCCTCCAGGCCAGCTCGAACATCTTCCCTGTATATATCAGCACTAAAGTTTTTCAGGCAGACAGACAGAGAGAACATCGACCAGGCGCCTAAATAAAATAAAAAATGGAGGGAAGGTTGCACTCACATGCAATACTTGAATTGCGAAACTGTTGTAGGTGAGCATTGCCGGACACATAGTTAGGTTTAGGTATTATTGTGTATTTGCATTATTGCAGTGGTATATATAGTTGATTCATTGTAGGTTTTATCGCGCCCACGCAACGCAGGCGATGAGGCGCACCGTAGTGGAGGGCTCGACATTAAGGCATTAATTTTGACCTCCTAGGGATCTTTAACGTGCGCCGAAATTTCGTACACACGGGCGTTTTTGCTTTTAGCCTTCATCAGAAAAAAGCCGCCGCGACCAGCAATCGAGCCCGCGTCCTCGTGCTCAGCAGCACAATGGTAGTAATCGTTGTGATATGCATCGAGCAGGTCGTCGTCGTCTCCGGGGCGACTGGTAAACGCATTGTCATCCTCAGCAATGTAGGCTTCCAACAGCTCAACTGGCGAAGCTTGAGCTAATTCGCCCAAGGCTTGAATCATAGCGAAGCTGCAGGATTTCTCTATAGGGCAGCATTGAAGGACACGTCACCACGAATGTGTACAAGTTTGGAATTGTTTATTTACGACTATCGCCGTTGAATTGCGCTGTACTAGTAGCAGTCATCGTCATGTGCATCGAGATCGTCGTGATCCTCATGCCAAGCTTTGAACGCGCGGTGCTACTGAAGACAGCGCCGGAGTTTTTTGTTTTGCTAAAGCCACCACGAGCACGCGCTCACGATCGTTCGGCATTTTCTCGGTCCTGGTCATTTCTGCCAGTCTTTTTTTTACTAATGCCACATAGGGCGCCGGAAACGCTCGGCAGTCGCCGTGATGCACAGCTTACGAGCGTTCCGCATTTTCGTGGTATTCTTTCCTGCTACAGCGAACTTCTGGCTTGTGCAACAGAAAGTCCGTTATCTTGCGTAGTAACGTTTGAGGCGAACTACGCTGACGACATCTTGCCGCATCCGTCATCATGATAGGCCGGAATCACCATCGGGGCAACCTCGTAGATAAGTTGGCTAATGCGTCGCTGAATTCGGTAGGGTCCGAAATGCCATCGAAGGAGCTTCTGAGTCAGCGTCGTCGAATAGGGGTCCAAACTCACGCAAAGTGGTGCTATCTTTGGGCAAGTGCGTGAGTGGCTCTGAAATGCGTACAAAGTTCACCACAAAGCGCCGGTAGTACGTGCACAGTCCGAGTAACCTTGGCACGCCCTTGTCTTTGTGTCTTGCGAAGTTTTCTATTGGCGCTGAGATGTTTGAGTGGTGCACCCTGGCTCCGACATCAGCTTAGGGGCTCGCGCCGCTGTCATCTGCTACACTCCACTTGTGAGGGCAGCAGTGCGTGTGCTATTAAAAAGGAAATTTATAGTGATTAAGTTATTTTGCCAGCTTTTGACACATCTGAATAATTTCAAGCTGTATCCCCCCCCCCCCCCCCCAAGTTTGCAACACACCAGAGGAGAGAGAACAACTTCAGAGCATCGGCCAGACGATCGTGTGTAATTCGTCCTTTCTAGCTTAATCGCTAGGTTCAGCGCTCACAGCTCTTCGATAAGTATTCAAAATGCGTAGGCTTCCCTACAGTATTTGAGATGCTGTTATGAAGACTCAACAGTTTAATGCTACGCACCAAGCACCGGGTATCCCTGCATGCGCATTGTATGGCAGGAAATAAAGCGGCAGTCTTCTGTTTCTTTCGTTGTTGTTGACTTGTATCAGCTGAATCATTTTTTTCTGTGCCCAACACATTTTTTCTGCAGTGTTAAAATGTCTCATTACTAGGTTTGCGGATGTTCGGGAGGCTGGGAGGCTCACAAAAAACGTGACGCTGGACGACATACCTTCCCTTCTTCACAAATTAGCTTTCGTTATGGCTGCGTGCAAGAAGGTGCATATCCGAAGCGTGCGTTGTTTATTCACGTGCAAATATAATGGGAAGGTTTGGGATACGCCACCGTGATCTCGTCCCACACAGCGTTGAACAGAGTACTCGAAGGCGGTTTTTGTGATTCGAATGTCTATCCTAACCATTGTTTTCATAACTAAATGACTATCAACCTGATCAATTATGATATGACTACGGTGTTGAAGGCTTCATATACATGCTAACGAACACAATAAATAGTATACGTGGATATATTACAAGAATTGAAACCGACGAATATTTCGAATCAGGTCTTTATGTTATCAAACCCTTCCAGGCGTAAAGAACAAATCCTGCTCTAGTCTTGATGGCATTCTATCAATTAAAGAAAATTGCTGTTACTCTCTTGTCCTGGACTGATGGCCTGTCCCACAAATCAGCTCGATAGTTTTCTCCGCCTCCTGTTCCTCCTCTTGACTGCAGTTTTCCTATAACGCATATCTGAATATTGGGAAGATATGGCTCTGGCAAATGTACCGAAATATCCCTCCAGGTCTGAACAAACCGTATTACTGTATCTTCACCGTAGACATGACTCGTTTTGCTCAATAAACCTCCATACTGGTTAGAAGCCTGATAGAAAAGCAGCGCGCGCCTATACACAGTGGGTTATTTGGAACTCAGTAACAGTTATTGCAGCCCTTAGTGCATGTCGGCACGTACTTTCATGCCATGACAACGTAAAGTGATGTGATACAATACTTTAGAGTGTTCGGCAAGGTTGCAAAAATTGTTTTACCTTACATTACATTCGCACATTCGCGAGAATGGCAATGCATTAAGCTAATGCCGAGACTCCCCCAAATGCATGGAATTTGTTTGGTCTTGTATTTTTGCTGCTGTCGGCTAGTAGCAGCTGGCCGTTCTCCTTGTTCGAAATATTAGAGAAACTGACGCCTAGCTCCGAATATTCGCGCTCCAAACAAGGCCAGCTTCGCAAGGAATTGGGCCACGCCGGTAATGTTTCTTCCCTAGCGGTATCCAAAACCTCTAACTCATGCGTTGATCTACTGTATGTAATTTGAAGTCTACTATTATGGTGAAAAGTTACGCACACGCAAAATCTGGTGCAGTCAAGCATCATACGTCAACCGAGCGCAAAGAAACAGTAGGGAGAGCGAGCTCAATTGAAGCAACAATCCATTCCAACAAATGTAACAATTCATTAGGCGACGCAACGGAGACGTGCTTCGCAGCACTGCCCGTTGTCGCGCTGAACGCCAATGGCTGCCGTTTTCGCCGGGTCACACAGGACTCCCGCGGCGTTGAAGACGTGACCCAAAAACGAGAGTTCCTCGTACGTGAAGCGGCACTTTTCAAGCTTCAGCCTTAACCGCGACGTACTAATGGCCTCAAGTCCAGACTCCACCCTTACAAGGTGTTCGTCGAAAGTTCGGGCGAATACCACAATGTCGTCGAGGTATACAATAGAGGTGTGCCCCTTCAGGCCAGCTAGCACGGTGTCCATGACTCTTTGAAACGTTGGTTGTGCCGTACACAGCGCGAAGGACAGTACCTTGAGCTCGTAAAGGCCGTTCGGGGTTAGAAATTCTGTCTTCTGTCGGTCTCTTCATCCACTTCAATTTGCCAGTCGCCTGTCTTCAAATCCATCGATGAGATGTGCTTCGCGATGCAAAGGTGGTCGAGGGCATCGTCGATTCGCTGCAGGGTGCACACGTCATTTTGGTGATTTTTCTCAGTCGCCGGTAGTTAATGCAGAACCTCAATGTGCCGACTGTTTTCTTTACGAGTACGAACGGCGCAGCCCAGGGATTTTCGATTGCTCTGTAATGTCTTCGTTGAGCATGTCTTCCACTTGTGTCCGGATGGCTTCCCGCTTAGTGAAGACGCGCGGTACGGTGACTGTCGGGTAGGTAGGGCTAATCTCCAATTATAGTTCAGTACTTCGCAAGAGGTGTCAGGTAATTTCAAGTTCGACGAAAAACACTCGTCGTAGTGCCGCAACAAATTCAATAATTTCTTCCGTTTTCCTTCCGGTTACGCCGCGTTCACGTCGAAGGGATTTGGAAGCCGGAAGGCATCTTCGAGTGCGTGTTCAAAGTCTGCGACCGCGATCACGTCACTTGCTCTGTGCCTTTCTACGAGGAACGCAATTTCAGTGCCCATTTTTAAAAGCTGATACCCGCGGTGACATTTTTCACCAAAACGGGGGATTTTCTTTGCTTAAAGTGCGCAATGCCTCTTGAGATGGAGACACCGCGGTCGAGAAGCAATTTTTGGCAACTTTACGATAGCGTAGATGTCAAAGACAGCATCTGCACAGTAGACGGTGATAATCAAGCTGGCGGGAGGGGGGGGTTGCAATGTGACATGATCATCGGCGATACTTTGAGGAGCACGGTGTGCGGGGTTCTGTTCCTGCGTCATGGAAGGATCGGAGGAAAAAGTTATCTATTTGGGCTGCAGATCAAGCCGCCGCGGTGGCTCAGTGGCGAAGGCATTGTGCTACTGAGCCCAAGGACGCGGGTTCGATCCCAGGCCGCGGCGGCCGCTTTTTATTGGAGGCGAAAAGCGAAGACGCCCGTGTGTTCGACCTTTTGGCGCACGTCAAATATCCCCAGGTGGTCGAAATTATTCCGGATCCCTCCACTACGGCATGCCTCATCTCCTGTGTAGCGCCGGCGCGATAAACCTCATCATCAATCAATTAGCGGAGCGTGAACGCAGTTGTTTGTACGGACACTAACGGTAAATGTGGGCGGCTTTTCCACAGTGGTAGCACAGCGGACAGTGGTTGGAGTCCACCATACGTCAGTCTTCCCCGGCCTCGAGTTTTGCACCATCGGGGGGTCGCCTGAGCGACAGTGGAGGGCGGTACGGCGGTACGACGAGTTGGAGCTGGGCGAGGTCGACGCATAGCTCCGGAGTAGGCCATAGCTCGCGGTTCGTGGGAGGCTGCCGGTGCCGTAGGAGTCCCCAGCACTTGTTGCACTCCTTCATGACTCCTTCCGTACAGGCAGTCGACTTGGCGTTGCAACATCGTTGGGAAAAGTTTTGACAGACCCTCCCTGACTATGGCGCGGATAGTGTATCGGAGCTAACAGCCTCGGCATCGATCGCCTCCAAAACCAGCGCATTGCTCGGGAGGTCTTACTGCCTCGTTCCGATTTCAAACGTCTTCCCATCATGGCTGCCTCAGACGCGAATTCAGGCACCATCTTCGGGGATTGCGGACAAGGCATGCGAAAAGCTCTTGCTGAACCCCTCGCTTGAGAAAAGTTCATTTCTTCGGTCATCCGCACGGCAATAACTCGCTTAATTTCAACTACGAACACGAGCACGCTTTCGTTGGGGTGTTGCATGTGTGTCTCCAGCAACTGCTCGGCCCGTTTTTAGCGTTCTAGCGCCGTGAAAGCTTTTGAAAACTCCGTCTTCAATAACTCCCAGGTAGTAAGCGTACGTTGTTGGTTCGCGAACAAAATGCATGCAGTCTCTTCAAAGTTTCATCGTTGTCCAATTCGTTAAGTGTCCGGACCTTATCGAGATGTTCCAGCCATTCCGCAGGATCTTCCGAAGGTGTCCGTGAAATAATGTCGGCTAACTGGGTTTTATGCAGAACTAAAGGAGTGCTGGCAGCGTTCATAATCGTGAGTGGGTTGTTCATGGCACCGGTCTGTACGCCCTTCGCCTTTAATTTATCCGAAAGTATGTTTCCAAATTCCGGCTGCAGGCCTTTGTCGGCGGCTGGCGCGAGTTGGGCTTGGTTGACGACTTGATGATGGTTTAGGGGGCATGTTCCTCGCATCAAGTAGACAATATGACGCCGCTGTGCTGAAGATAAAACAAGTTTACTGGAGCGAACTTGTGCTCCTCCTAACGATTCAAAGAATACACAAGTGGCGAAGCAGAATACAACACAGTGACGTGCGCAGGCGAGTGTAGGCGAATCGAATGCGGTGGCGCCTGCCCTGCCAGTATTCATCTCGGCTTTATTCTTTCTTGGACCGTTCAGTTACATCGGGAACACAGGATATCACAGAAGATTATTAAGGGCGAAGCATTCTGGTACCTTGCAATCTCCGTGCCGGTGTCTGGAGATGTCCGTGCGCAGGGGGCTTTACGGGCGCATAAGGTCCCTAAAATTACTAAGGTAGCGCCAATTGCTCCCTCCTTCTCTGCTACCCTCCTCTTTTTTCTCTCCCCTCACCCGCGGCGCCGCGGTCCCTTTAACTACAGTGTACTAGAAGGGGGCAGTGTGCTCACTGCCGCATCCTTGTGCCGCTCCGCCGTTGCGCACGCAGTGTCGACTTCCACGATGCCCGCCAGGGGCGCTGACAGTTGACGCACCTGAAAAACTTCTCCTGGGTCTTGTTGCTGGACGGGGATGGTTGTGCCGGTTTTGCAATGGTTCGCTACGTTCAATTCGATTGGATTGACGTGGGTACCCTGTGTTCGTGTTCTGTGCTTATGCTTGGCTAATTGTGTAGTATGTGTGCGCGAAGATGCCTAACCGCTGTAGAAATTACTGTTTTGCGCCCCGTTGTCGAACTGGGTATGATCTTGTGCGGTCTGCGAACTGCATTTCGAACCGGGGTTAGGTACGCATTGTTCGTGACAAACTGATGCTGTCGGAAAACGCCGTCACCACGATTATAGCAAATTTGCCGCACTACCTCACGAAGAAGATGCCAAAAACCGAGAGCTAAAAGGAAGATGTGCGAAAATGACCATGCAGCCGCAAAGAAGTGCCGAAGCGCACACGAGAGTGACTGCATGGAATTTCCACGGTCTGCTCTCAGCGCTTCAGGGGAGGACTGCAACTCGGCACACGATGATGTTCCAGCGGCATTGTTTGTAGTTTTGTTATTGTTTAAAGACTCGTTCCAAGTACTGGAGTACGCATCAGCATCCTGACCTTAATGGAATGATTTATTGCTCGTCGACGTACCTTGAAGAAGGCGTTGTCACGTCCGAAGAAGTTGTGTTGTTCCTCTGCGATAAACCGCCCGATGGCTATTGCAATTGTGTACGTGAGGGGCGGCTGACTGAGGTGCGCATCGTTAAATGCCAGGAAGAAGCGGAAAACGTGCTGGAAAGTGCGGAAGCTTCCGAGCTCTGTTGGTGCTCTGAATACGAAAGATTATGATGCTTATGCTTTTTAACAGCAGGACTCAAGCAGCTCAAAATCAAGCATGCGACGTATTTCAATATCAACTGCAGCGGCAAAGTAACAACCAAAGGTGGGTAATGACGGTCACCCAATTTGGGGTTATCACTTGACTGAAGCAGTTCAGTTCTTTGTTACATAATTCATTACCTGCTGGTGAATTCTGGCGCCTATAAATACGATTTTGAAAGATGCGGTCATACAATGCAGCAGTAACTGAAGATCATCAAGAACAGATTTCGAAGCTTCCGCAGAAGCAACAAGAATGCGTTTAGACAAGTGCTTTGCCACAGCAGCGGCCCAAAAAAGGGGCTTCCGTTACACTAAACTGCGGATCCTGGAATACATCATTATGACAATGACGCTACGGGTGACGTTGAAGGTCCCCAGGGGCTCTAAATTAACGCACAGCCCTCCGCTATGGCGCGCCTGATAGCGGAAGTGTCGCTTCAGCCCGTTAAACCCCAAAAATTTAATTTCGAAATTGTACAAAAAAAAGGTGCCTAGTGTTTGCGCACCTCCGAAGCGCGCTCGATATCCCCGCTGCATTAGCGATACCACTTTGAACATTTCAACGGCAGCAAAATAAAACGATGCGAGTCGCTTCGCGCCCTGCACACTGATAAGATGCACCAAAACAAGTATCGTGCGTTGCATATCGTGAACGTTGCATATTTTCGGGCATTTCAACAATTGCACTATGGCTTTCTACTTCGCCGCGCAAGCGAGTTTCAGGTGACGCTGCGAACCGCGCCTCCTGTCGGCGTCGACACGAAGTGACCCAACCACTGCCGCCTGGGAGCACACTGCCCCCTTCTAGTACACTGAACTTTAACTCCGCGGCGGGGCCGCCATTTTGGTTGGCTTCCTCAGAGCAGACGCCCTAGCAACGCTTCGAGCCGCTCGTTGCAGTTTTTGGTGCAGTTTGCTCTTGTTTTCGCGCCGCAATCGCTCTTTGGTAGCATTAATAGTATTTCTAGAGCGGCGTTTTACCACCACGCATTAGGTGAGGCTGTTTTGTTGTATATTTTTGTCTAGAAGGGGATATTTGCGGGGTGGATGCCGCGGGCGCATACGGACAGCGCGGTGTTTGTTTTCGTGTGCGGCATGCTCAGGATAGTTCGTGAACGCGAAAGGATTCAACGCGGACGTTTCAAATTGCTCTGTTACAGTAATTCCGTTCTTGCATTTCCGTGATTAAGTTGTGGCCGTGCAAGTGCTGCACAGAGGGCTTGCGCATGGTTCGCGGTGACCTTGGTTCGCGGCAGTTCGAGCGCTGCGCTGGCTTTTTTGCGTTCGCGTTTTTTGCGTTAGTTGTAGATCATTAGGCAGGTCCGGTGCTTTGAGCGCTCAGTATGCGTCCCGCATTAGCTACTGACAACCATGCCACCTTTATTCCGTGCACTTTCCGGTGCTTTGACGCTGTTGCAAAATAAGTGTCACCTTCACGTCGTTATAGGCTGCTGTCAGGGTCAAAGTTCTCGCGTCTCCTCGTTGGCCTCGCCCATGACGGCTGTACTTTTGGCAGTGCGTCCGTGGCATAGCAATGTTCTTGCGATTGGCGTTCACAATTACTTCGAGTAAGGCCCTGTCGGGCATATCTGGAAAAGGCTGGCACAAAGAATGCGCTCAGCTTACAATTAGCTGTAGTGCCCAGTTCTATAATAACTACCGTATTCCAAGGCCAGAAGCGCGCGAACAAGCGCAATTGGTTCGCAGCAGTTCGAGCGCTGCGCTGGCTTTTTTGCGTTCGCGTTTTTTGCGTTAGTTGTAGATCATTAGGCAGCGCTCAGTATGCGTCCCGCATTAGCTACTGACATCCATGCCACCTTTATTCCGTGCACTTTCCGGTGCTTTGACGCTGTTGCAAAATATGTCACCTTCACGTCGTTATAGGCTGCTGTCAGGGTCAAAGTTCTCGCGTCTCCTCGTTGGCCTCGCCCATGACGGCTGTACTTTTGGCAGTGCGTCCGTGGCATAGCAATGTTCGTGCGATTGGCGTTCACAATTACTTCGCTCGGGTTGCATGTCACAGCTACGTCGTTATAGGCTGCTGCTCAGTATGCGTCCCGCATTAGCTACTGTGCCAATTCCGTGCACTTTCCGGTGCTTTGACGCTGCGTCACCTTCACGTCGTTATAGGCTGCTGTCAGGGTCAAAGTTCTCGCGTCTCCTCGTTGGCCTCGCCCATGACGGCTGTACTTTTGGCAGTGCGTCCGTGGCATAGCAATGTTCGTGCGATTGGCGTTCACAATTACTTCGAGTAAGGCCCTGTCGGGCATATCTGGAAAAGGCTGGCACAAAGAACGCGCAGTTAAAGAATGCGCTCAGCTTACAATTAGCTGTAGTGCCCAGTTCTATAATAACTACCGTATTCCAAGGCCAGAAGCGCGCGAACAAGCGCAATTGTGAATCCTGTTGATGCTGTACAGCTAACATTGATTCATGAGCGGGCTTTCATAAATTACAGCTTGCTACAGCCGAGCTGGCCATGACTGCACTGACCTTATTCGAGCAGCCGAAGGCCCAACTCGGCATCGCGAAGCTACATAAAGTGACGCCGACGCAACAACGAGCAGCTGACTCTTCGGTTGTTATACGCTGGCAGTTTCGATAAGGCCTGCTCCGATGCAGCTGAGCCTAAAATGGCGAATTTAAATGGACAGTGGCGGCGAAGAGAAGAAAAAACAAACAACGCGGGGATGAGGTACTACGTCACTGGCCGTTGGCCAATGGCGCGCGGCGTTCGCCGGCGAAAAAGAAAATGGCAAAAAATGAAGGAGGAAAGGAGCGCGGGCGAGGGCGAAAGGCGGCGAGATCTAAAGATGGCGCTACCTTAGTAATTTCAGGGACCTTACGTGCGCACAGCATTGTACGCCATCTATCGAGAGCGGCGCACCCCCGCACGGGGCACCTTGAGCAATCTTGGTGACGGTACTGGCGATACCGCGGACCCCGAGCCCCCATACTCACGCTGTAACCGACCGTGGTAATGAGTTTGAAGGTGAAGGGCAGAAACCTCAAACGGTGGCCGTCGGAGCCCAGGTCAAGCTCCGGCGGATGGGCTACCTGTCAGTTTACCAGGCAGGGAGCTCCGGGACCTCTCAAGCTATTAGGGTAAGGTTTGAGAAGGAAGTGCCCCCGTCCCCTACTTTTTCCAATGCCACATGGATAAATCAAAATCCCCCCGCAAACCCGATCGGTCCCTGAAAAGGGGCCGCACCGATGTTACGTACCCACCCCTTCCAACTCTCACTCTCCCGAAACCTGATAATTATCCCCGATTCTTGATTATCGAATCCCTTCAAAAAGACAAGCCAGTTGCCTCAATGTCCGTGTTTCTGATTACAAAATTCATAGAAGGAATAATCGGTAAACACTACAAAGCCAAAAAGCAAAGAACTGGAGAATTGCTGGTAGAAGTCACAAACCAGCAACAGGCCACAAATCTTCTGAGCCAGACCCGTATTGCCGATCTTGATATCAAGGTCACGCCCCACCGCAGCCTCAACAGCTCGCAGGGCGTGATTTCAGAGTCAGATCTGGCAAACGAGACGGAAGCCGATCTTCTAGAAGGCCTGAGAAATCAGGGTGTGACGGCAGTCAGGCGAATATCCATAAGGCGAGATAATAAGGAAATACCTACCAGGAACATCATTCTCACATTCGAACCGTTCAACTCTTCCCGACCATATCAATGCAGGTTCATCCGGTGCTCTGTCCGAGCGTACATCCCGAATCCGCGGCGGCTGTTACAAGTGCCAGCGGTTCGGGCATGGTACCAACTCGTGTCGGGGCCAACTAACCTGCGCCAAGTGCGCGCAACAAGGTCATCAGTCTGATAATTGTCCCTGTAATCAATTGCTTTGTGTGAATTGCCAAGGACGTCACGGCGCGTATTCGCGAGCCTGCGAGACGTTCAAAATTGAAAAGAAAATCATCAACGTCAAAGTCACGGAAAACATCACCTTCCCGGAGGCGCGAAAGAGGTTCGCCTCTGTTCCCCTGGGGAGGTACGCCGACGCAGCTCGCCGGGGGGCGGAGCGGCGTCTGGTTTCGGCGGGGACCCAGTACCGCTAGGTCGGACTTGGTCCCGCCCCGCCCCCCCCCAGGGTTGCCCAGGCAGCCCAACCAGCCTCTGCACCGCTAGCTCACCCAGCAGCGGCTGTGGTGGCAACAACGTCTGTTTGGGGATGCCGCTGCGTCACTGCTTCCTCTCCACCGGCCAAAAGAACATGCAAGGGCACGGAGATGGAGACGGAGGCAGTGGACACCCGCCTCACTGCCGGTGCCATCTGTGGTGCTCCCCACGCCTTCGGCACTGGCAGCGCAGGCAAAGAACACCCGAAAGGGTAGAACGTCAAGGGGGCCCAGTCCGCTGGGCACCCCCTTGCCTTCAGAATGACGACATGGACGTCGAGCCCTTCTGGCTTCCATCGCAGCGGAAGGAAACGGGCTGCGACGTCCAGGTCAGATAGAGAAGGCCAGAAAACCCCTTCCAAGAGTGCAAGCCCCGAAAGACCCTACATAATAATCACACTCCAGTAGCTCTGAACACATAATAATGGGAAGAGAAAATATTGTTCATGGAACTGCAGAGCCTTTTGAATAATGTTGACGACGTGTATGAGATTCTGCATGCCAATCAGCCAAGTGTAATGTGTGTTCAGGAAACACACCTGAATTCCAAGACACAAATTTCTTGAAGCAGTTACTTGATATACAGAAAGGACAGGGATGGCTGGATGCATTTTTCTGGGGGTGTGGCCATAATTGCCCGGAAATCTTAGCATGCCACCCTGTCACTCTGAACACTGTCGTTGAGGCTGTGGGACATTCAACAATATTTTAATAGGTTGATAACGGTATGCTCCGTATTACATTCCTCCTGATGTTTCACTTTTAAGCTGTGACTTTGAGGCGCTGGTTGACCAGCTGCCCCGAACCATACATCCTGACAGGCGACTTAAAGGGACACTGAAGTGATATGTAAACATTGCGGGATTACTTGCGCAAATTGTAGTCCGGAGTCCCCAGGCCATGTTTCGACCACCCTGGGCGCGTTTACGCGATTTTATTTAGTAGAAAAATTAATTCGAAAATGCTGTCCTCCTCTTCTTACGCTCGCCCATTTTCTTCGGCGTTTCGTGTGACGTCAGGGAGGGGATGAGCTGGCAATTGGCGCGTTACTGCACGGCTCCCCAGCCTCAGACAGAGTCAGTCGGCCAAGCGTTTCGTCCGCCGGCCGCCGACGGGTCGTCGCAATTCGTTCGCCTCAGTTGAAACGAAGCCAGGCCAGGACACGTTTGTGAATGGAAAAATCTGCCTTTCTTTACTTGGTTAGTTTGTACACTGTATCTAGCTCCAAGTCAAGGTCGCTTCACACAAGCGCGCATGCGACGCTTCGGTGGACTGGTACGCCAGTAGGAAAATATAAGGCCTCTTGAAGGCGGGGAGAAGAGTCAGCGAAGTCAATATAGGTACTAAGGAAATAAAATCAACTGATATTTTTTACCGTACAGCGTAAAATAGGGTGCGGGAAGCACTTTTTTGCGCTGGGCGAACAAGCACAGTGGTCAGCAGCACGACTACGCATCTGCGAACGCTTTTCCGTCTACGAAATGCAATTGCTAGACGTGAGCTATTGTGGAAACTCGGGGGACGCTTACTGCACGAGCGCAATACAACAAATAGTCACCTAAGCTACTTGAAATTGCAAAACTAAATAAAAGTGTAAACTGGTTATACAATATATACTCTATATTACGAGAGGCAGTAGAGCCCGCCCCGTGGCCTAGTTGTCTGAGGTGCTAGGTATGCAAATATTTTGCAAGTCATGAGTTCGAATCCCCGCGGGTACGTCCTTTTTTTTTTGTAAACTTTTTCGTTTTCTGCCGATGTTTTACTACATTGAGTTCACCTTTTTTCGGCCGCAACGTTCATGGCTCCACGAACTAGTTCACAGAACGCGCGCAGGCTGGCACTGGCGCGCTAGAAGGTTCTCGTTGGCGTGCTGTTGCCATAAGCACCGACTGCTTGCGGGCAGTGGGCACAGGCCAGAATGAACAGACCCTTGGCCTGGTGCGAACACGCTTTTACGGTACAGGCAATGAGTGAGGCAAGCTCCAAATATGGGGAAAAGCGCATGACATTTGGGCGTCTGCGGGTACGCGGAGGGCGTCCATGCACTGCGTAGGCCTCGGCTAGTGCATGCTACTATTCCAAGCCGTCCTGGGAGGCTTATCTTTATGCATTTTTACAGCTGACAACATGGCAGAAGCGCGGTACGATGATTACTGAGTTATTGAAAATGCCCATCCAACAACGCCACCGGTTGTGTTTACAGAACCGAACCGAAACCGAAACTTGTTTGGTTGCTCACCTTGGGCATCGTCCAATTACGGTGCCCCCTCCTCTCAACGTCACAGCCTTAGTTGGTGCGGCCGCCGCAAACCGCGCATGGTAGTTTTTCTTCTTTCGCGCTTTGTAAAATAATTACCGATTTGTCAACCGGATAAACGATGAAAAGTGTGCTAATTTGAGCCAGTCTACGCAAGTGCAAGCAAAAACGGGTGCTTGACAAATTCACTTCAGTGTCCCTTTAATGCTCACAACACTCTTTGGGGCTCTTCTCGCACGGATGCCCGAGGTCGCCTTATAGAGAAATTCCTTACATCTTCAGGAGCATGCCTTTTCAACAATAAACAGCCTACATACCATAACATAGGGCACAACACATACTCATGTCTTGACTAGGCGATTGGCTCCGCAGTTCTCTTTCCTCTTCTCGAGTGGGGTTGTGGGCACTGACCCATACGGGTAGTGACCACTTCCCCACCTCACTCACATACATAGGTAAAGGCCCATGCAGTCCATCTTCCCATAATAGGTTAATGAAGCACGAGCTAACTGGAATACATTTACAGAGACATCCAAACTACACCACACATCCATAGGACACCTACACCTCGAAGAAGCTACCCAACTCCTCACGGCGCACATCCTCGACGCCGCCGAAAAGTCCATTCCCTACGCCTCTGGTGCCCCGCGCAACCAGCGGAGGCCGTGGTGGAATGAGGACTGTAAGCGGGCGCGAGAGGGCCCAGAACAAGGCATGGGGTATCCTTCGTCGGTAGCCCCACGTCCGGAAACCTCCTCTTGTTCAAACGGGCAAGGCATTAGGAAAACGTGTGCGCCGTGAGGCAAAACGAGAGAGTTGGCGTACATTCATAACATCAATAAACTCCTACACAGACACACGGGAAGTATGGACACGTATACGCAAACTCAAAGGACAACAGACACACAGCCTGCGCCTGGTCAGTTCAACAGGTGACACACTGGAAGACCAGGCTGACACACTCGCACAACACTTCCAACACGTGTCCAATTCAGCACACTACACGAACACTTTCTTGAAACATAAAGCCTCTTGTGAAAAGACAGTCCCTAAACGACAACAACAAATCACAGACTTCTTACAATCCCTGTTTTCACTACAATGAGCTGAGGGCTGCTCTGAGCACGTGTAAACCCTCAGCTCCGAGGCCCGGACAACATTACATACACAATGATACAACACCTACACGCAGACACACTTGAAGCACTTCTACATCTATATAATAAAATATGGCTTTCGGGGCACATTCCACACTCTTGGAGGGAGGCCATTGTAGTGGCTTTCTTGAAGGAGGGAAAGGGCCCGTCGTCCCCCTCAAGTTACCGTCCAATAGCCCTGACGAGCTGCCTGTGCAAGCTCTTTGAGAAGATGATCAATCGCAGGCTCGTGTACTTCCTCGAGTACAATGTCTTCTCGAGAGCTGCCAGGCAGGCTTTATGGTGGGGCGATCGACAAAACGACCAACTGGTTGCACTTGACTCATTTATCAAGGATGCCTTCGTGCATAAGCAGTACTGCTTAAATTAACTGTGTTTTTCGACCTCGAGAAGGCCTACGACACCGCTTGGCGTTATGGGATCCTTAGTGACCTCAGGTCATTCGGTGTTTCGGGTAATACGTTGAACACCCTTGTTAGTTATTGTTGGAGAGAACGTTCAGAGTAAGAGTTGGTTGTGCACTTTCAAAGGTTCACGTCCAAGAAAATGGCGTGCCGCAAGGTGGCGTGTTGAGTTGCACTCTCTTTATCGTAAAGATGAACTCTCTTGGAAAGGCACCGCCACCAACAATCTCTTATTCTATGTATGTAGACGACGTGCAAATATCTTTTAAACCATGTAATATGTCAATATGCGAACGTCAAGTCCAGCTTGGTGTCAAGAAGCTTGCCGGGTGGGCAGACAAGAATGGGTTTAAATTGAATCCTGCAAAAAGCTCTTGCGTTGTGTTCTCCAGGAAGCGCGGGGTCCATCCGGACCCCGACATTACTCTGAATGGCGTGTCGCTTCCTGTGAACAAGGAGCACAGGTTCTTAGGTGTTGTGTTTGACCAGAAACTCACATTCATTCCACACATCAAGAAACTTAAACATAAATGTCTGAAAACAATTAATATACTTAAGGTTCTCTCCCATCAATCGTATGGTTCCGACAAAGAACTCCTACTACGGCTCTATACTGCTTTGGTTGGGTCTCGTTTAGACTATGGCAGTGTGGTATATGGGTCGGCGACTAAAACAGCGTTGCGAATGCTTGACCCAGTGCTACACTTGGGGCTGCGGCTTGCGTCGGGTGCTTTTCGCACTAACCCTGTCGATAGTCTGAATGCCGAGTGTAATAAGTGGAGCCTTGAGAACAAACGGACGTACATGGACTTAGTTTATGCTTTTAAAATTTCATCGCTGAATAACCATCCTTTTTATCCTATCTTTAACGACACATCCACATCTGTGCTTTTTGTAAATCGCCCATCCGTTCCTCTGCCCTTTTCACTTCGAGTGAGAGAGCGAGCCTCGGATCTGAGCGCTTCGTTTTTAGATGTGTACAGATCAACCTTTTCAGACATTTTACCTCCTTGGAAAGTTCATCCTGTTTCCTCCGACCTTTCTTTTAATGAAACTTGACAAAAATCGGGTACCGCGAGCTGCAATACTGCAGCACTTTCTGTCTCTGCAGTTTAAATACCCACTTGCAGAATTTTACAGTGACGCGTCTAAAACCTCGACTATGGTCTCCTGCGCTGCTCATGGTCCGAATTTCAGTGCAGCCAGAATCATCAGCGTCCACACAACAATTTTTCAGCAGAAGCATACGGAATTTTACTGATTGTACGACACATACTTGAAAATCAAATTCCGAAGTCTATCATTTACACAGATTCCTTGAGTGTGTTCACGCACTGTCATCGCATACACCCACCAAAAACCACATAGTTAATCTTGTATTTAACACTATCATGTCTGTGTATGCACAGAAGCATCAGCTGCTCCTCTGCTGGGTCCCAGGACACGCTGGGATCGCTGGGAACGAGTTGGCAGACGAGAGGGCCGCTGCTGCTGCACTCAGGAACACTGTAGACATTACAACGATACCCTACACAGATCTCAAGCCACACATAAGACAACACCAGCGCAGAACATGGCAAACCCCCTGGGACGAACAGACAGACAACAAACTACATGTAATAAAGCCACGCTTGGGACGGTACACAGCTGAATCACACAACAGACACACGGAAGTCGCCTTGGGTAGGCTGCGGATAGGGCACACCCATGCGACGCACTCGTATCTACTGACGGGATCTTCTAGACCCCAGTGCAGCAGGTGCGGGGAGGCCCTATCCGTAGTACACGTACTAATCACATGCAAGGCACTTCACACAACACGACACAAACACTTCAGAGTACTCTACAGACAACATATTCCCCTACATCCATCTATGTTTCTGGGTGATGATGCCATGTTTTCCGTTAAACGTGTGTTTGAGTACTTGTCAGATGTGAATTTTTTAAACCTCATTTCCTATCACGCATAATCAAATCTGGCCCTATACACCAGCCATCACCATTGCCGTTAATTGAGTTTATTGTTGTTTTGCCTTTAGTAGCCACTATTTTATTTTAGATACTTTTGTTTGGCGCTCTTTGCCCCAGCTGGCCTTGCGCCAAAAAACTCTAATAATCATCATCAGAGCGGCGCACACTGTAGTACCGTCCACGCGCCATCTGGGGAGAGCGCCGGTAACTGCAGTAGCAAAGAGCGCAAAAACAGACCGAACCCATGCCTTTCGATTAGATCTGGAATGCCTTACCAATTCGGCTATCTGGGCGACTGTGTTCTCCTTTACTTTCTGGGGAACCGAGACCCTAGCGAGGGTATCGGTTCTGGCAGCCTTGACGACTAGATAGCATAAGAGGGGCTTCCCGCCAGTTACCCACTCATGACAGGCTGTAGACGTTCGAGTCACGCCACGGGGGTTGAAAAGAAGGTCTCCTTCTCCCCGTCTAGTCAGAGTGGCGCTGGCTACCACCCTCAAGCGTCAGATACGGTTATAGTAAAATATAAATACCCCAGAAAGTGAAGGAGCACCACTTTCCCAGATAGCCGAATTGGTAAGGCATTCGAGGTCTAATCAAAAGGCGTGGGTTCGGTCCCCACTCTGGGCGCGTGTTTTTCTTTCTTTCTTTATATTTCTTTCTTTCGTTCTTTCTTTCTTTCTTTCTATCTTCTTTCTTTCTTACGTATATTTAGAAAGGTTAACTTCACTAACCGTAGTAAAAAAAGAGCTTAACAACACCCCTACGCCTCCTTTGGCGTTGTAGACTGCCTACCTATCTTTCTGTATTTCCTCAACGAGCCCCTCATTTCGTAACTATTGAGAGGCTCTGGGAGTCGCCAGGCGGGAGTCTTTATTAGTGCGGTCACAGCGCCAGGAAGGCTCAGGAAGAAAGGCGATGTCGATGACACTGTCGCCACCGAGATGAAGATGATGCGCTGATAATAGGATGCACACCCAGGAAAGGGCGATTGTCCACATGCTAAAATATAACCTGTACAGCTTCTCACACTTATCCTCCCCATTCAGAAAAAGCGGTCACCTGGCCGCTGGCTAGGGCGTGTCGGAACGATGAACGTATGGCTTCAGCCGAGAAACGTGAACAATTTCAGTCCCGCGGCAGCGACGATCGGTGACAGCTTTCTACGGAGCCACGTGATAATTCACCGGGGACGTTTGCTGAAGCACGGTATAAGGACCGATGAATCGCGAAAGCAGCTTTTCTGACAACCCAGGTTGGCGTACGGGTGTCCAGAGCACAACTTGGTCTCCTGGCTGAAAGGACACACTGCGGTGAGTCTCATCGTAGTGAGACTTACGGAGATGCTGACTTGCTGCAGTATTCTCCCGGGCCAATTGGCGGCAGTAAGCGACGCGGGCAACGAATTGTGTGGGGACATTCTCCGTGCAGTCAACAGGAGCAAAAAGAAAGTTGAATCGAGAACAGGAGGTGGTCGGCGCCCATAGACGAGATAATACGGCGAAAAACCAGTGGTGTGTTGAACTGCAGAATTATACGCGTATGTCACAAAAGGCAGAATAGTGTCCCAATTGGTGTGATCCGGTCCGATGTAGGCAGAAAGCATATCAGAAGGTGTCCGATGAAAGCGCTCAGTCAGCCCGTTTGTTTGAGGGTGATAGCTCGAGGTCGTTTTATGGATGGTATTGGCGGCACGAAGAACTTCCGCGAGGACTGCTGACAGAAACGTCTTCCCACGGTCGCTTTGAAGAGCGCGTGGTGGACCGTGGCGCAAAAATAGGGAGTGTAAGAAAAACTCGGCGACCTCTATGGCGCCACCGGTTCGGAGAGGGGCGGTTTCAGCATAGCGGGTAACGGTGGTCAACCGCAGTTACTACCCACCGATGACCAGCTGGGGTAACGGGCAACGGGCCGTATAAGTCGATGCCCACCACATTGAATGGTGCTGACGGACAAGGTAGTGGTTGCAGGGGTCCGGCAGGTGTTGTGGTTGGCCGTTTACGGGCCTGGCAGGGCGCGCAGGAAGCGACATATTTGGAAACACTGGTAGAAATCTCAGGCCAGAAGAAACGACTTTTGATTCGGTGGTAGGTCTTGTGAAAGCCTAAATGTCCGGCCGTAGCGTAGTCGTGGAAGAGCACACGGAACGACGGGAACCCACTTGTCACCGGTAGGGTCGTAATTATAACGATGCAGGATACCATTAAAGAGACGGAACTTCTGCAGCTGACGACGTAAGCGGCATTTCGACGGCTCTGCCAAACCGTTCAGTTCATCCATGAGTTTCCGACAATAATGGTATGCCCGCTGGAGAGCAACGAAGTGTTCGGGACAGTCGAGCTTCACGACGTCTAAAGGCGCTATTGGCAGGGTGACTTGAGCCGCAGGAGCTGATGATTCACTTTGTGTCGAGACAGGGCAACGCGAAAGGGCGTCCGCATCCATATGCTTTTTGCCAGATTTATAGGTCACAGTGAAATCATACTCTTGCAGCCGCAAGACCCAGCGGCCAAGCCGTCCGTTCAGGTTCTTGAGCGACGAGAGCCAACATAAAGCATGGTGGTTAGTGACCACCGTAAAATGATGTCTGTACAGGTATGGGCGAAATTTTTGTACTGCCCAGCAACTGCGAGACACTCTTGTTCCGTGATTGTATAATTTCGTTCGGCAGGTGTCCGGGCACGGCTTGCGCAGGCCACAACATTTTCTACTTAAGATGCGGTGCGCTGCAACAGCACGGCACCAAAGCCATGCCCACTGGCGTCTGTGTGTAGGATAGTCGCCGCCGTTTGGTCATAATGGTGGAGCACCGGTGCAGAAATGAGAGCGTGCTTTACATTTTCGAACGCTGCTTCGCAGTCATCAGACCATGTGTAAGAGGTGCCAGATGCGAGAAGTTTGCGGAGGGGCGAAGGAAGCGAAGCGAACTTTCGTATGAAACGGCGGAAATAAGAAGCTAAGCCAAGGAAACTTCGGAGGTCTTTGAGGCGGGTCGGCCGGGGAAAGTGTTGTACGGCGTTAATTTTTTTGGTTTCCGGGCGAATTCCGTCTTTGCTCACTACGCGTCCGAGCACCTTGATGGATTTGCTTCGAATCGGCATTTCTTTGTGTTCAGTTGGAGCCCGGCGTTGGCAAGGCATGTAAGAACTTCATCTAGGCGGTGTAGGTGGTCAGCAAAAGTAGAGGAAAAAACAATGTCGTCTAGATAGCATAGGCAGGTTCTCCATTTAAGGCCACGAAGGACGGTGTCAATCATTCGCTCAAATGTGGCCGGAGCGTTGCACAGCCCGAATGGCATCATGTTGAATTCGTAAAGACCATCGGGCGTGGCGAAAGCTCTTTTCTCTTTATCGGCTTCGTGCATGGGAATGTGCCAGTATCCAGAGCGAAGATCGAAGCTCGTAAAGTACTCGGCACCTTGCAAAGTGTCCAGGGCATCATCGATGCGGGTGATTGGGAAGACGTCACTCGATAGTACACGCCTGGTGTCTCATCGTTTTATTAAATATAATGGAGACACGGGCCGGAGGCAGATGCACACCTCTGTAACCCATGCGGTGGCCTAAAGGGTGTTGGTTCGTTTCGCTAGGGGAGCTGGCATACCCCTGTAGCCCTGCTGCTGGGGAGCGCGAGTGTCGAGTTAGGAGGGTGGTAGAACTGGCCCTCCTGGCTGGCTCCAACCTCCACAAAGTACCCGCTGGGAAACGGTGGAACTTCCGAAAGGGGGTGAAGCTAGGGTAATAGGGGTCACCCACTGGCTGTGCGGCATTGGACGGCAGCCGCAGGGTGGAAGTATCGATCCTTAAGCAGCACAGGTAACTACCGCGGGTCTGCACACCCCCCTGCCGGGAGAGACGGGCGGTTTTGCTTTACCGTCTCTCCGTCACACCGTGAGAGGAGACTGGTTGTATCTCTGCCAGGGGGTTGGTGGGCTTGCTTCGGCGCCCCCTCTTGCGATCTACGGGTGAACCCCTCAAGTCGGTCTTGCTTCCAGCGGACAAATCACACCGGGGGACCTTATCACCCCTCGGACCAATATCACCCGCAGGAGCTACGGAGGAGGCCTTTTTGTTCACGCCCGTGCGCCTGATGTGGGAGCAGAGCTTAACCCGCAGGTGGGACTTTGGGATGCCCGGAGGGACTATCCCCTCTCCGGGTGGTCCGTTGCCCTGTGTCTCACCCTTCGGGGATGTCTCTCTCGGTTGCCCTCGGGCCGGTGGACGATGTGCAAATTGCCCGCCTCAATGACGAAACGTGCCTCGGACCGTTGAGGCGGTTAACCACTATGAGGCGGTTAACCAAGGAAAGTGGTCAACTGCCTCAACGGTCGGATGCACGTTTCGTCATTGAGACGGGCAGTCTGCACATCGTCCACAGACCCGAGGGCAACCGAGAGAGACATCCCCGAAGGGGGAGACACAGGACAACGGACCACCCGGAGAGGGGATAGTCCCTCCGGGCATCCCAAAGTCCCACCTGCGGGTTAAGCTCTGCTCCCGCATCAGGCGCACGGGCGTGAACAAAAAGGCCTCCTCCGTAGCTCCTGCGGGTGATATTGGTCCGAGGGGTGACAAGGTCCCCCGGGGTGATTTGTCCGCTGGAACCAAGACCGACTTGCGAGGTTCACCCGTGGATCACAGGGGGGCGCCGAAGCAAGCCCACCAAGCCACTCGTAGAGATACAACCAGTCTCCTCTCACGGTGTGATGGAGAGACGGAAAAGCAAAACCCGGCGGGGGGGTGTGCAGACCCGCGGTATATACCCGGGCTGCTTAAGGATCGATACCTCTCTTTCCACCCTGCAACTGCCGTCCAATGCGCGCAGCCAGTGGGTGACCCCTATTAGCCTAGCTTCACCCCCTTTCGGAAGTTCCGCCAATTCCCAGCGGGTACCTCGTGGAGGTTGGGGCACCCACGAGGGCCAGCTCTAGCACCCTCCTAACTCGACACTCGCGTTTCCCAGAAGCAGGGTTACAGGGGCATGCCAGCTTCCCAGCGAAACGGACCAACACCCTTTAGGCCCCCGCATGGGTTACACAGGTGTGCATCTGCCTCCGGCCCGTGTCTCAATCATATTTAATAAGCCGATGAGACACCAGGTGTGTACCGTCGAGTGACGTAGTTAAAGGCAACTTTGACACCCCGGCCTCCTCCCACGCTGGATTAAAGGAGCACGTTACTGCTCCCAGCCCCCGTTGGGCAAGTCTGTTATCCCTGCTTCCGCGCGGATTAACGAGACAGTCATAGTTACTCCCTCTGAAAGTTAAAACCCCTTCCACTGGGGCATTTCCCGACAAAGTCGGGTAACTTCCCAAGCACTGGATCCGCTGTTCAGGAGGTGCTTGTACCAATTTTATACTGGTTGGTGCCCAGCGGTACCGAAGTACCTACCACTTTGTTGTAACCAATGATATGGTACGGCGTGGTATTACGGTTTCCAGGAACCCCCGAGGAAGGCGCCTGCTCCCACTTTCAAACTGCTGGGTGGCCAGCGGCTGAAGTCGCGGAGCAGCAGCCTCTCACGTAGGCCGCAGTGGTAGAGTGGGTCCAAAGCCCTTAATCCTCTGCAAAGGAAGTACAGTGGCGCTTGTACCCTTTTTGACTGGTGGGTGCCCAGCGGTTCCTGACTCCGCGCGAAGGGGTTTGAGAGACCTCCCACATCGGCTGCCACGGCTGCTTGTGGTCAAGCTCCAAGCGTTCGTTCCACCGTCGAGACAACCTGCGGTACGGGGACGCTTGTACCCTTTAAAGAAACCGGTGGGTATCCGGTAGCCCAGGATTCGAACCTGGTACCTCCCGCTTACGAGACGAGTGTTTTACCACTCTACCATCGCCCTCGGTTAAACGTTACAACCCCTTCCACCGGGGCATTTCCCGACAAAGTGGGGTAACTTCCGAAGCACTAGATCCCCTCGGCAGGGGGTGCTTGTACCAATTTTTACTGGGTGGTGCCCAGCGGTACCGAAGTACCTCCCACATTCTCGTACCCCATGGTACAAACCAACGTGGTGGAACGGTTTCCAGTACACTGGATCCCCCGTACGGGGGGCGCCTGTCCCCATTTTATTCTGGTGGGTGCCCAGCGGCTACAGAGGAGCCTACCACGTCTGCCGCAGGGGTAGTGCGTGTCCAAGCCCTTCATCCCCGCCGAGACAGGAGGCGCTTATACCCTTTGAACTGGTGGGGTGCCCAGAGGTTCCAGACCCCGCCCGAAGGGGTTCGAGGGACCTACCACATGGCCTCCCATGGCTGCTTCGTGGTGAAGTCCAAGCGTTTGTTCCACCGCAGAGACAAGCTGCGGTACGGGGACGCTCGTACCCTTCAAAGAAACCGCAGCGATAGCTCAGAGGTACAGCACTCGCCTCGTATGCGGGAGGTACTGGGTTAGAATCCTGGTACCGCTTGGCACCCACCAGTTTCTTTTCATGGGTAATAGGCGTCCTGGTCGAGTGCGGACCCTTGAAAGGGGAATCCACGCCTGGAAAGCTGCCTTTACCCTATCGAGGGGCCCCTGACCCTTGTCCATCTGGCGGGGCCCCCGGCCATCATGCCGCGTTGCGCCATTGCCAGGGGTGAAAGAGTCTGGCGGCATGTCCTGCCACAGGCGGTTGTGAGTTGACGCGTCCATCGTGGCTGTGGAAGGCACCATGGGAATTCGTGTTCTTTGGTGGCGCCGGGCACCTAACAGTAAAATAGGTACAAGCGACTCCCCGGCCTGCAGCTCGGCCCTAGTGTGGGACTACAATGCTTGGGAAGTTCACCCGGCTTGCCCGGGAAATGGCCCCTATGGAAAGGGGCGGCTGCAAAAACGCAGAAACTTTTTTTTTGAACTGCAGCGGTGGCTCAAAGGTACAGCACTTGCCTCCTATGCGGAAGGTACTGGGTTCGAAACCTGGTGCCGCCGGGCACCCACTGGTTTCTTTAATGGGTACAGACGTCCCTGGTCGAGTGCGGACCCTTGAAAGGGGAATCCACGTCTGGAAAGCTGCCTTTACCCTATCGATACCGTATCGAGGTTCCCCTGACCATTGTCCATCTGGCGGGGCCCCCGGCCATCATGCCGTTTTGCGCCATTGCCGGGGGAAAAAGAGTCTGGCTGCAAGTCCTGCCACAGGCGGTTGCGAGTGGAGCGTCCATCGTTGCTGTGGAAGGCACCATGTGAATTCGTGTTCCTTGGTTGCGCCGGGCTTCTACCGGTAAAATAGGTACAAGCGATTCCCCGGCCTGGCGCTCGGCCATTGTGTGGGACTACAACGCTTGGAAAGTTCACCTGGCTTGCACGGGAAATCGCGCCTATGGAAAGGGGCGGCTGCAAAAAGGCAGGAACTTTTTGTTTATTGGGCTTGCGCTACCTCGGGCGTCGGCTTTGCTGCCGGCACTGCACCGGACAAGCATCGTCTGGGTGGGCCTCCGACTAATAGTCGTACGTTGCCGTACAAGACGAACCAAGGAAAGTGGTCAACCGCCTCAACGCTCCGAGGCACGTTTCGTCATTGAGACGGGCAGTCTGCACATCGTCCACCAGCCTGAGGGCAACCGAGAGAGACATCCCGGAAGGGGGAGACACAGGGCAACGGACCGCCCGGAGAGGGGATAGTCCCTCCGGGCTTCCCAAAGTCCCACCTGCGAGTTAAGCTCTGCTCACGCATCAGGTGCACGGGCTTGAACAAGAAGGCCTCCTCCGTAGCTCCTGCGGGTGATCGGTCCGAGGGGTGATAAGGTCCCCCGGGGTGATTTGTCTGCTGGAAGCAAGACCGACATGCGAGGTTCACCCGTGGATCGCAGGGGGGGGGGGCGCCGAAGCAAGCCCACCAACCCACTCACAGAGATACAACCAGTCTCTTCTCACGGTGTGACGGAGAGACGGAAAAGCAAAACCGCCCGTCTCTCCGGGCAGGGGGGTGTGCAGACCCGCGGTAGTTACCCGGGCTGCGTAATAATCGATACCTCTCTTTCCACCGTGCGACTGCCGTCCAATGCCGCGCAGCCAGTGGGTGACCCCTATTAGCCTAGCTTCACCCCCTTTCGGAAGTTCCGCTGTTTCACAGCGGGTACCTCGTGGAGGTTGGGGCCACCCAGGAGGGCCAGTTCTACCATCCTCCTAACTCGACACTCGCGCTCCCCAGAAGCAGGGTTGCAGGGGCATGCCAGCTCCCCCAGCGAAATGGACCAACACCCTTTAAGCCCCCGCATGGGTTACACAGGTGTGCATCTGCCTCCGGCCCGTGTCTCAATCATATTTAATAAGCCGATGAGACACCAGGTGTGTACCGTCGAGTGACGTAGTTAAAGGCAACTTTGACACCCCGGCCTCCTCCCACGCTGGATTACAGGAGCACGTTACTGCTTTCAGCCCCGTTGGGCAAGTCTGTTATCCCTGCTTCCGCCCGGATTAACGAGAGAGTCATAGTTACTCCCTCTGAAAGTTAAAACCCCTTCCACTGGGGCATTTCCCGACAAAGTCGGGTAACTTCCGAAGCACTGGATCCGCTGTTCAGGAGGTGCTTGTACCAATTTTATACTGGTTGGTGCCCAGCGGTACCGAAGTACCTACCACTTTGTTGTAACCAATGATATGGTACGGCGTGGTATTACGGTTTCCAGAAACCCCCGAGGAAGGCGCCTGCTCCCACTTTCAAACTGCTGGGTGGCCAGCGGCTGAAGTCGCGGAGCAGCAGCCTCTCACGTATGCCGCAGTGGTAGAGTGGGTCCAAAGCCCTTAATCCTCTGCAAAGGAAGTACAGTGGCGCTTGTACCCTTTTTGACTGGTGGGTGCCCAGCGGTTCCTGACTCCGCGCGAAGGGGTTTGAGAGACCTCCCACATCGGCTGCCACGGCTGCTTGTGGTCAAGCTCCAAGCGTTCGTTCCACCGTCGAGACAACCTGCGGTACGGGGACGCTTGTACCCTTTAAAGAAACCGGTGGGTATCCGGTAGCCCACGATTCGAACCTGGTACCTCCCGCTTACAAGACGAGTGGTTTACCACTCTACCATCGCCCTCGGTTAAACGTTACAACCCCTTCCACCGGGGCATTTCCCGACAAAGTGGGGTAACTTCCGAAGCACTAGATCCCCTCGGCAGGGGGTGCTTGTACCAATTTTTTACTGGGTGGTGCCCAGCGGTACCGAAGTACCTCCCACATTCTCGTACCCCATGGTACAAACCAACGTGGTGGAACGGTTTCCTGCACACTGGATCCCCCGTACGGGGGGCGCCTGTCCCCATTTTTATTCTGGTGGGTGCCCAGCGGCTACAGAGGAGCCTACCACGTCTGCCGCAGGGGTAGTGCGTGTCCAAGCCCTTCATCCCCGCCGAGACAGGAGGCGCTTATACCCTTTGAACTGGTGGGTGCCCAGAGGTTCCAGACCCCGCCCGAAGGGGTTCGAGGGACCTACCACTTGGCCTCCCATGGCTGCTTGTGGTGAAGTCCAAGCGTTTGTTCCACCGCAGAGACAATCTGCGGTACGGGGACGCTTGTACCCTTCAAAGAAACCGCAGCGATAGCTCAGAGGTACAGCACTCGCCTCGTATGCGGGAGGTACTGGGTTAGAATCCTGGTACCGCTTGGCACCCACCAGTTTCTTTCATGGGTATAGGCGTCCCTGGTCGAGTGCGGACCCTTGAAAGGGGAATCCACGCCTGGAAAGCTGCCTTTACCCTATCGAGGGGCCCCTGACCCTTGTCCATCTGGCGGGGCCCCCGGCCATCATGCCGCGTTGCGCCATTGCCAGGGGTGAAAGAGTCTGGCGGCATGTCCTGCCACAGGCGGTTGTGAGTTGACGCGTCCATCGTGGCTGTGGAAGGCACCATGGGAATTCGTGTTCCTTGGTGGCGCCGGGCACCTAACAGTAAAATAGGTACAAGCGACTCCTCGGCCTGCAGCTCGGCCCTAGTGTGGGACTACAATGCTTGGGAAGTTCACCCGGCTTGCCCGGGAAATGGCCCCTATGGAAAGGGGCGGCTGCAAAAACGCAGAAACTTTTTTTTTTGAACTGCAGCGGTGGCTCAAAGGTACAGCACTTGCCTCCTATGCGGAAGGTACTGGGTTCGAATCCTGGTGCCGCCGGGCACCCACTGGTTTCTTTAATGGGTACAGACGTGCCTGGTCGAGTGCGGACCCTAGAAAGGGGAATCCACGTCTGGAAAGCTGCCTTTACCCTATCGATACCGTATCGAGGGGCCCCTGACCCTTATCCATCTGGCGGGGCCCCCGGCCATCATGCCGTGTTGCGCCATTGCCGGGGAAAAAAGAGTCTGGCTGCAAGTCCTGCCACAGGCGGTTGCGAGTGGAGCGTCCATCGTTGCTGTGGAAGACACCATGTGAATTCGTGTTCCTTGGTTGCGCCGAGCTTCTACCAGAAAAATAGTTACAAGCGATTCCCCGGCCTGGCGCTCGGCCATTGTGTGGGACTACAACGCTTGGAAAGTTCACCTGGCTTGCACGGGAAATCGCGCCTATGGAAAGGGGCGGCTGCAAAAAGGCAGTAACTTTTTGTTTATTGGGCTTGCGCTACCTCGGGCGTCGGCTTTGCTGCCGGCACTGCACCGGACAAGCATCGTCTGGGTGGGCCTCCGACTAATAGTCGTACGTTGCCGTACGAGACGAACCAAGGAAAGTGGTCAACCGCCTCAACGCTCCGAGGCACGTTTCGTCATTGAGACGGGCAGTCTGCACATCGTCCACCAGCCTGAGGGCAACCGAGAGAGACATCCCGGAAGGGGGAGACACAGGGCAACGGACCGCCCGGAGAGGGGATAGTCCCTCCGGGCATCCCAAAGTCCCACCTGCGAGTTAAGCTCTGCTCACGCATCAGGCGCACGGGCTTGAACAAGAAGGCCTCCTCCGTAGCTCCTGCGGGTGATCGGTCCGAGGGGTGATAAGATCCCCCGGGGTGATTTGTCCGCTGGAAGCAAGACCGACTTGCGAGGTTCACCCGTGGATCGCAGGGGGGGGGGGGCGCCGAAGCAAGCCCACCAACCCACTCACAGAGATACAACCAGTCTCTTCTCACGGTGTGACGGAGAGACGGAAAAGCAAAACCGCCCGTCTCTCCGGGCAGGGGGGTGTGCAGACCCGCGGTAGTTACCCGGGCTGCTTAAGGATCGATACCTCTCTTTCCACCGTGCGACTGCCGTCCAATGCCGCGCAGCCAGTGGGTGACCCCTATTAGCCTAGCTTCACCCCCTTTCGGAAGTTCCGCTGTTTCACAGCGGGTACCTCGTGGAGGTTGGGGCCACCCAGGAGGGACCAGTTCTACCATCCTCCTAACTCGACACTCGCGCTCCCCAGAAGCAGGGTTGCAGGGGCATGCCAGCTCCCCCAGCGAAATGGACCAACACCCTTTAAGCCCCGCATGGGTTACACAGGTGTGCATCTGCCTCCGGCCCGTGTCTCAATCATATTTAATAAGCCGATGAGACACCAGGTGTGTACCGTCGAGTGACGTAGTTAAAGGCAACGTTGACACCCCGGCCTCCTCCCACGCTGGATTACAGGAGCACGTTACTGCTCCCAGCCCCGTTGGGCAAATCTGTTATCCCTGCTTCCGCGCGGATTAACGAGAGAGTCATAGTTACTCCCGCCAATCTATATGTATATATATATATATATATATATATATATATATATATATATATATATATACAGTACAGGGCTTTGCAGCTGGTTGCATAGTATAAGAGTATATTAAATTAGAATCACCACCGGCCGGCGTGGCAACTGCCCCTCCGGCGGCGGCGAGGCAATAAACCCTTCTCCGCCTGTGGTTCTTTACGAGGCGTAAATCGGTTTCTACGGGAACTTCCCGACAATTTCACTCTGACGGACCCGTACGAGGCTCCGCGCACTGGGGACTCACTCACCCTTTTTCTCAAGGCTGTCCACGAATGTTTCGTTTCCCGATTAGCTTCCTTCGGCCACCTGCGGGCCATTTGGCGCTTGTCTCTAACGACGATCTCAAACCGCCATTAACAAATGCTTCATTTCGTTCTTTTTTGCCATTGAGCACCAGTAGGCAAAGGTTGGCATGCTTCTCTGCCATCCAGAGCCTTTTCGTTCAAGCTTTCGAGCTTCGACTCTCCAAATGTTATGTATCTCTCTCTCTCTCTTTCTCTCTTCTCTCTCTCTCTCTATCTATCTATCTATCTATCTCCGCACCCAGACGCAGCACGCCGTTTTTTTTCTGTAGATGCACATTGGTTGAACTTTATGCATCTGTTTTCTGTCTATCAATGCCGCAACTGTACCTCCTTCCCATTTACAACTTTCCTATCTCCTTTCCTCTTTTCTTCTTTTTCCCAGCTTCTGTAGTATAGTTACGGCATATTATTGTTACTATCCCGCTCGTTTACTCTCCCTGAGAGTTCTCATTGGCTAGGGTGAGGAGAAAGGGAAGCCCTCGGAGGCAAAGTGTGTATAGACGGTTTTCTGTCTATTCTAAGATAACCTCCGAAGAAGAAAGGTCGCCTTTCGAAACTGTTGGGAATAATAAAACCCTTGTTCAGTGTTCTCCAAGTGTCTGCACCCAAGTTTTGAGCTATTGCTACGGTAGTCCGGAACTCCATACCTGCTTTATATATATAAGTATATATATATATGATACTATATATAGTATATATATATATATATATATATATATATATATATATATATCAGTGTGTCGAACCAAAAAAAATACCGGTTTGGTTGCGGTTATGGTCCGGGCGATGTAATTTCGTTCGGGTTCAGTCCCAGTTCGACAAAACGACGTACCAAACCAGTTCGGGGGCTTGAACCGCTTCTTGAACCGGTCCCTTTAGTTGAACTACCACTAAAATTGGGAGAAAAAACTTTTGGAAGTTCAAAACGACAGTGAAATCAGAATACAAACAAAAATACAAAATGCTGCTGTTCCCCAAGGGCAGTGGCGCAATTGCAAAGCAAACTTTAAACAATTACGTGATATTAGAAAAACAAATGAAGTGGGGACGATTTACCACCTACTTTCTCGCCCAGACTTTATGTTGTCCTAGCGACTATTCATAAAGCCACCGCCAAGAGATATAATGGTGGGATATAATTTCTGCCCTTTCCTTTTTTGTTGAAATCGCATCCTCGCTATGGAATCACCCATCACGCTAACCTTGAAGCCTTAAATCTAGTGAACAGATGTAGCGGAGCAGAAACTCAAGGGACGGAAAGAATACACACGGGCGATCGCTCACTTCCAACTGATTCTTTATTCACGAGACGGCAAATATATATGCTTAGCCTTAGCAGAAACAAAAAAGACGTAGGAAACAAAAACAAAAAAAAAATACTGACAAAGAAAGATCGAGTACACCCAACGCGCGCCAAACATCTTCACAATCATAGTGGCCTGTCGCGTATAGCGTCACATCGCAGAAAATGTACCGTAATTACCCGATTCTAACGCGCACCTTTTTTTCCGGAAAAATAGGCCTAAAAATCGCATGCGCGTTAGAATCGGATACGAAACCGAAACTGCCGAAACACGTCCCACCCATCGCCATCGCCATCTCAAGACGGCGCCAAAGCCTTTAGCAACAATTTTTCGAACGCAGAAAGCATAGGCGCCTAGCTTTTCTATCGGCGTTCACACAAATCGTCAAATTGTTCCACTTGCGCGCTTGATAACAGAAATGGCAGCAGCGGCTCTCACGCGTTCAAAACGAGCGGGCGGCTGAAGCGTGCACCCATGGAGAAGCTCGCGGGATGGGCGTGCGAGGCGTGGGCCACGATCCCATCGACCATGGTTGAACGTTCGTTGAGAATTATGGCATGGCGAATGCTCTTGACGGCACTGAGGACGAGATAATGTGGTCAACAGAAAGCGACGAGGAGTGAGGGGAAATAAATCGCCCATTTCTCGCATTCGTTTGTCTGGGTCACAAAGTTTCGTGCGCGTTACAATCGGAGGTGCAAGTTTTTTCGTTTTTTTGCCAGGAAAATCGGGTGCGCGTTAGAATCGGGGGCGGGTTAGAATCGGGTAATTACGGTAATTCACGGTCAGATAACGCAACCGACGGTTTGCTAACAGTCTTTTTCCCGCGCCATCTTTCTTTCTTTGTCAGTAATTTTTTGTTTTTTTGTTGTTTTGTTTTTGTTTCCTACGTCTTTTTTGTTTCTGCTAAGGCTAAGCATATATATTTGCCGTCTCGTGAATAATCAGTTGGAAGTGAGCGTCGTCCGTGTGTATTCTTTCCGTCTCTTGTGTTTCTGCTGCGCTACATTTGTTCACTATGAATTACCAACTAGCCCAGTCTACAGCTTTACTTAAATCTAGGCCTGCGTACTGGCGCGTTCAAATACTACCGCTTAATACCAATGGCGCACATTTCTTGTATTTCCAAACAGAAATTCTACAACAGGCACATAAATACTACCAATGAATTAGATTATTTGGTCACCCTGAATAATTTGTTGACTGTCACCTTATCGAATGTGTTAGCCCCACTTTTGTTAAAAGTAAGGTTTAGGTAACGCTCAGTCACTTCAATATTGCTCTGACCACTGTAATTCCTTTTGCGATAGCTATACCGTATATGTGCATTTCAATCCGCATGTCATCGTACCGCCTGATCCACGGCCATCATTCCGTGTGCTACGTTGCGGTATCTGATAACAGATTATGCTGTTACAAAATGAAAGGGAAATTTTACGCGCGGAGCATGAGATGATGGGAATTTTTTGGTAGACGGCCTTTAATTTGTCCACAGCAGTACTCGCCTCCGAAACGAGTAGCAGTAGAAGTAATGTAGCGAGTTGGGCACTCAGTACAAGTGCACCTCCGAAAAAAAGCAGATCTGAAATCGACAAAACTGCAGAACAAGCAGAAAGATGATCGCAGGGCGAATGGGACAGTGTGAGGTACCAGCCTGCCTTTCTGTACGTGTCGTCTGCTTTATTACTGTTTCTGATTCCACGACAAGGCCGAGGGCTGAAGTTTCTTTCCAAGGGATTAAGTGCGACCTTAACAGTTTTCCCTCAGGTACCTGTTGTTATTTGTATCTGTAAAAAACGGAACTTGTCCACTGTACTGTCCTCAAAAACTGACCACGGAACTCCATTCCTTCGCATTGATGACACGTTTGGTTAGCAAAAGCAGGGCAAAGAAATGAATAGAGCAATATCCACGTTGTGGTGTTTTTTTTATGTATTTGTTTTTACTTACTTTTTTCGTAGTATTTTAAAACGTGATTCGCCTTTTTTGTTGTTTTCTATGTAAAAATGTATTTAAAAAACTAGTACATTTGATGCCCCGAGCTATGTCTCTGCTCCGAGGCACAGCTTATGTTGCACGCCGGCACACTTATTTTAACCAGCTGGTGATATTAAAGGTGAATCAAAACTTCGATACACGAACGTTCTCGACTTTCGTATACTTCAGAAAAACGGTCGTGGGGAAGGGAGATCAAGCCCACCTGTGGTCTGCAGCAAACGACTTAGCCACAGAGCAGCTCCTGCGGTCACACTTGTCAAGTATTAACAACTTGCAGGTGTCGATCCTTTAAACAAATTATGAAATGCAAATAGTTTGCACACATCGGATGTGGGCTTTTGCTGGGGCGCACGGGCAACAGCGAAAACTCCTGCATCCTGATAGCTCCAATAAAGTCGCAGCTAAGGAAAGTCAAGGTCGTTTTATATCCCCTCCAAGCTGCCGAGAATGACATTTCATTTGGTCAGCTTGCACTACGCTCACGCCTCCAGCAGCAGCAGACCATTGCTACATTGGTGCTCATTTCCCCTGTTGTTACATAGGGCGTCAGTGCTCAATTGTCTCGAGAGGAAAGTGCGCGAGGGGGTACGAAGTTGATGGTACGTGAAAGAAAAAATGCCTGAATTGCACTGCAATATCAACGGTGCAATATCAACGACGGAGAGTCGAACCGTTTCGGCATGAACCGGTAACCCTCATTTCTTTTTTCGGTTCAGTTCCGTTTCGGGTTCAGCGTGCCGAAAAAATAACGGTTCGGGTTCGGGTTCAGTTCCGGCAGAAATACCGGTTCAGTTCCGGTTTTCTGTTCGGTTCGGTTCCAATTCAACACCCTGATATATATGACATATAGGCGCTCCTTGAGGAAATCGACAAAGAAAAGCTGGCAGTATACAACACCAAAGAATGCATTGGTGAATGGCTAGGCTTTTTTGTTTACTATGGTTCACGCAAGAAAGAAAGCAAGAAAAACACGCGCCCAGAGTGGGAACCGAACCCGCCTTTCGATTTGATCTCGCATGCCTTCCCAATTTGGCTACGTGGGCAACTGTGTTTTCCTTCCCTCTCAGGGATATTTATATTTACTAGAACTGAATCTGACGCTTGAGGGTGGTAACCCGCCACTTTGACAACACGGGGAGAAGGGGACCTTCTTTTGACTCCCGGGGCGTGACTCGAACGTCTACAGCCCCTCATGAGCGGTCAACTGGCGGAAGACTCTCTTATACTACCTTGGCATCAAGACTGCCAAAACCGAGGCCCTCGCTAGGCTTTCGCAGAATATTATTGTCTCCTTGCCAAAGACGACGCAGTTGTCTTCAAGCAAAACAAGTTTATTGGAGCGAACTTGTGCTCCCCTAACAATTTAAAGAATGCACATGCGGCGACGCAGCAGTCGGCAAAGTGACGCACGCAAGCGAGCGTAGGCGATCGGAATACCGCTGCGTTTTCTCTGCAGGCTTTTATCTTTCGGCGCTAGTGTTCCTCGAACCATCGATTTACATCTAGAGCATCGCAGATCAAAGAAGAGTATTCGAGGCTAATGACGTTTTGGCGAAACGCTTTCCGTATCAGAGTGAGAAGACCCGTGAGGCATAAAAATTACACCATCTTCCCGTAGGGGACCCTGAGTAATCTGCGAAGCAGCCATGGGTCGACTGAAGTTCACATTAGTTTTGAGTTCGTCATGAGTGAAGGACATAAGGTGCGTTCGTAGCACATGCTCCCGTCTCGGTTTGTGGCGCAGTGGGAAGAGCGCCACGTACCTCCCGTTGCGGCTAGAGACTCGTGTAATTGAAACCGGGAGCCGCCTAAGTATTTCTTGTTATAGTGGACTGCGCTGACGTCAGCCCAAACGCTGACGGGGCTGAAGAGACGCGCATGCGTAGTAGAGTGCGGACGGCAGACGACAAGGGAGAGAGGGACACAGCCCTGAGCATGAGATGCCCCGCATCTAAAATTAAGAATGGAACACGCGCTTCGCTTGGGACACAGATAACAGAGCCGGGCGCGGCCGGGCAGTAAAAACAAAACAAACAAACCCATGCCTAGTTCGCGGCAATATGATTAGGACATGAGGGGCTCATTGAGGAAACAAGGAAAGGCCGGTGGTTGACAGCGCCAAAGGAGGCATAGGGGAATAGTTAGGGTTTCTTGTTTGCTATGGTTAGCGAAAGTACAATATTTTAAATTTACCTAAAAAAAAATCAAAACATCCCCCTCGCGAGGGGCACGATCAAATGCAGAGCATTTCCGCGGGGGGCGTGCCTGCAAGTCTTATGGATTACGTATTGGTTGTTGTTGTTGTAATTGTTGTCTTCCAGCGTAGACATTGTCGATGAAGTCGATGGTGAAACGTTGAACGTGCCGTGAACCCCCTGCCGCGGCTATTACGCAACGTGGAGAGGCTACGACGCAACATGGCGCGGCTATGACGCAACACAATCCAACACAATCCACTTTAATCCAACCCAATCCAAATCTAATCCAAGCCAAGCCAAGCCAAGCCAAGCCAATCCAATCCAATCCAATCGAATCCAATCCAATGCCCTTCGCGAGAGAGTGTTATTCGCCCCGAGCGCGAACACAGTCGGCCCCTGGCGGCGGCGGGACGAACCGCTCCTAGTGTGGATGGCGCTCTCGCGTCGTCTGCTTTTTCACGTTGCGTGCGGCGCAAGACGCGTGCTGCACACGACAAAACAACCAATATGTGTGCTCGTTTGGCAGTAAGCAATGACATAGTTACCTCTGCTTGCGCATTTCCTCTAGAAACGCAATAATCAGCGGCCGTTTCGGGTTAATGCGCTGGTTTAATTCCACGAAACATCTTCGCCCTGGTCACCGCTTGAGTGTGAAACGTGTTATAAACATTGCTTCCACACATTGCCCTTTTCTTACTGTTGAGTGCAGTCATCTTCCATTTCGGGAACGTCGAAGGGTGCTTTTTTGAAGGTGGCGTGGTGATTATTTAAAGGATAAAAGTTTAGTACGCGAAATGGGTAAGAAGCGTCAAGACCTGTGCATACGCGTGCAAATTCAACACCCTTGTAAAATTGCGCTGTGTCCTTATAGAAAGAAGGAACAAACAAAAACATTTACACTGCACACGACCCGTGCGCTATCGCCCATACATTACCGGACACGTATTTTACACCGGCAAGCGCATGTGATATGGTGTCCTTCCCGTACCTTTTCTAAAATAAATACCATTTTTGGACAGTCGTGTTTATTCTGAGGAGGAGGAATAAACATTTTTTCAACTGTATCGAGTTGCTAATTTTACGTATGGTTTAAAATACGTTTCTATGGATGCGCAAGAGTATTTAGGGGGAATTTCTCGGTAAAATTAAGCAGTTGTGAGTTTGCGTTTGTCATGTGGCATTTCGTGTGTGATTTTCATATATATCATTTTCAAATCCGACATGAATCACCTTGTCCAGAAACGTGTCACACTCAGCATAACCAAATGCCTAATATGGTCACGACCTAAGTTTAAAGAAAGAGGAGAAAACGCGTAATATAATGCACGTTGTTGCCCACATGTGTGAGGGGTGTGTGCCTTGACTCGCTGTTTTTTTTTTTTAATTTTTCCCACAATGCTTGCTTTCAATACCATCTTGAAAAAGGCGAGTCACAATTCCTGGACAATCTCGGACCAAAGGGGGGTTAATCAGTTTTGAAACTACGTGTTAAAGTACTGCTTTTTCACCGCTACAGAACACGACGCCTAGTGTAGTTTTGATTGTAAGTAATAGTGATAATCGTAGTTTGGCTTTTCGCGTACAGGAAATGTTTTACTACATCTGCAACAGCGCAACTTCATTTATTGCCATCTTTAGGGTTCGTAAGCGACCTTATACGCAAGAATGCAAGCACATCTCGCTGTTGCAGACACCTGTTCTATTTTAAAAGGAACGCAAATGGTCAACAGAGCAGCTGTAACAAAAAAATTGTGCTCACTGTGAAGTCCCAGAAGCTTAGTTTGCACACTGTAAACCTGCTTGTCACTTTGCGAAAACATAGCTAAACATGAGATGTTGATTGAAATTCAATTCGCAAGTTCACTTGCGACGGAAGCCGTAAATAAGTGATCCGAAACCGTTATTCATCAAACCTTCCTTTAGAGTCGTTAAAATTTCATTTAAAATACCCGTTAGAGCGGTTACATTTATATCTCTGCGCTGATCAAAGTTCAGTAATTTTATGTGGCCTTTTGAACACACAAAAAATATCGTAAGCTCTTAGAAAGAATTTTGGGGCAGTTAAGTAGTGTTACCATTTCAGGGCATCCCACAAATGCCAGAATGCGTCATGCTACCAGTGAAAGCGATTGCGATTGCCGTTGTAAACTGAATTTCACAGATCGAGGCTTTATGATTTGTTTTTGCTTCTGCTTTTATTGAAGGCTCAAAGCCACAGTCTGGAAAGATTGAGCTTGCTACGAGCCGGCGTACAAGTTCATTGTCACAATTACGGCCATTCTGAGATTCCCGATGAGTCGTCGCTTTTTTTGGCGTAGTAATGAAAACTGACTGCCGCTTCCATGCTGTACATTGAACGTTGAGGAACCGAACTACAGCATACCACTCTTGTTTGCACCTTTCGTGCGCACATACGGCGGATAAAAGGCACGAAGCGCGCCCAGAGTGTGCATTCTTACGGGCCGCTCAGCGGAGCATCCACACTAGCAGCGCGACGCTGTCGCCACCTACATGTCGAGCTCGCGGCGAATAGCGCCGAAATCGCGCCACCACATGAACGCGAACCGAACGCGGCGAGAGAGGGTGTTGCGAGCGGAGAGAAGGCGAGGAGGACGCGGGGGAGAGGGCGCACCTGTGGCCGACGGTTGAATGAGTCAAGGATATAAGGCGCGTGCGTAACCTTCCATTCTGTGTCGGCTTCGTGGAGCAGTCGGTAAAGTGCCGTGTACCTTGCGTTCCGCCCGCAGAGTTGTGGGATCGAAACCTGGCGCCGGAAGGTATTATTTCCTTATATAATGTAGGGTGCGGACTACGTAGTGATGCTGACTACGGACGCCAACGCGGGTGACATCGTGAGTTACTAAAATGCTCTGCATTTAAAATACACACACCAAGCGGTACCTGCACTTAAATTAGGTGCATTCAGCAACGCAGAAGCGGTCTGTGATTGCCTCCCTACTCCGCAGAGCTGACAGGACCAGCAGCAAGACAGCGGAACGGTGGGCGAACAGTAGGAGACCACATTGTACGCGCCTTTATCATGGGGTTACCCTAAGGCCTTCATCAACTCTGTTCAACGGCTGCGCACTCGCTTTTGGTATGTTGTCGACGTCGGACGTCAAGGATGCGCGGCAATTCTGTACGTGCTGGCATCAGCGAGGCTGTCACGCATACTACGCTCGTACGACAGGCGAACTGCTCATGTGCGGTCTTGTAAACTAAGGCATGAACTTGTGAACGTGAAGGACAAGCTGCAAAATAAGAGGTATCCAGGAGTTATCTATGTAACTCCTCGTTCAGACTGCCAGTACATGTACATTGGGGAGTCGGGAAACTTTACGAAACGCCTGCAACAACATCTAAGCGACGTAAACAAGGACCACCTGTCGACAAGCGTCCTTGGCGAGCACTTAGATATGACACACACACAACTGGTGTGCTGCACGCGTCCTTGCAACAAGGAAGGAATGCTACCTCACGGGAAATTAAGATGGTTCGCAGCGTATTGCAACATTACGAACCAGTAATAAATTATGGGAACTAGATGGAAACATGACGAATCAAACTGTTGAGTTTTCTGAATGATGATAGCGCCCATGCAGGAAGCGAACGGCTTAATGTGTAAAGCACCATCACTGCGCAATAACAGACCGGAAAGGGAAGTTACAACGTTTCTAATTGATTTGCAGAGTTGGGCGCAAGTGAAAAACGGCCGCTGCAGTGTCAATTAAAGCAGTAGACAAACACCTTCTACAAACCCGTCGATAGCATTTTCCTGTGAAAAAGGGAGCTTGGTAATGTTCACGGTCGACGCAGCTCCTACCTCTGGAAATGTGGCTGTTTCGCTTTGTGGTAGCAATAGGCGTACGCCACTTAGGTGACAGTGGTGTCGTGGGAAAGGTGATTGACGTTCAGCAAAAGTGGTGGTGCGGGCAAGCTGGTGGTACGGGCGACGGCGGCGAGTTGGGAAGGTCATGGGGAGCAGCGCTAGCAGACCACGCGATTGGAGGGGGAGGACATATTGCCATTTGGCAAAATCCTATGAAGGGACTTCTGTTGCTAGGGAAAGCCCCTCATGAAATCCCGGCCACGTGTGTTACGCGTTAGTGCGTGGACCACTAACCCAAAAAGGTTCTGGGGAACTTGGCACATACCCATAGAAGGTATCTCGTAGTACTGATGTGACAGCAGTGTGGTTCTGAAAATAAATACGGCTCTTACCTAGCTTCGGCTCAATTTATTGCATGCCGAAGGGCACTTACCTTTTGGCAAGATTCATATTGACTGCCTAAACGCTATTTTCCTCACAGTCAGCATCACAACAGTGATTCTGTGCTATTTGTCCTCTTTTGATGAGCTCCGGCCACGATATCTCAAGCCAAATGACGGAGAGTATTGGTTTGGGCGAGTTGGAACATCTGGCGTATTGAAGCGCTGCAAAGACGAGGACTGTGTTCCTGTCCTCGTCTTTGCTGTGCTTCAATACGCCAAATGACGGAAATATCAAAAGAATGGATTACAATTTTCGTTAGCCTTCTATTCGAACTAAACTATTCAAGCGCTCATTTTAAGGAAACAACACGCATAATACGCGTTCAAGTCCCAAATTCTCCTTGTCACTCAGTCCACCCTCGTATTTAGCATTATCTTAGCGGTATCACACTTCCACAATATTTACAAGGCGGTCGTATTCTTTTCCAGCAAGGGATTCCATCCGGATGTTTTAATTTTAATTACCCATGTGAACGTGCCAAGCTATCAACAAAAACAGTGCGTCATGCAGCCCTTGTCTCTTTTATCGCCCGAAAGCGTGCCAGCATCTATTGGTGAAGGTGCTATAACCTTTAACATCGTAAGTATTGAAAGTGTTACAACAGGCACACTTGTGTGAGTAGTACCTTTAACGTGTTTACACCCCATTTTTTTAGGCTGCGAACCTAGTAAGTACAATTTTCTCTGTGCACCACGGAAAATTCCGTGCGTGTGCACGTTTTTCGGTTCCTTAAAGGGACACTGAAGTGAATTTGTCAAGCTTCCGTTTTTGCTTGCATTGCATAGACCGGCTCAAATCAGCACACTTTTCATCGTTTATCCGGTTGACAAGTCGGTAATTATTTTACAAAGCGCGAAACAAGAAAAACTACCATGCGCGGTTTGCGGCAGCCGCACCAACTGAAGGCTGTGACGACGGGAGGAGACGCACCGTGATTGCACGATGTCCAAGGTTAGCATTGAAACAAGTTTCGGTTTCGGTTCTGTAAAAACACATGATTGACATCCTACGGCATCGTTGGATGGCCATTCTCGATGTCCCAGTAATCGTCGTACCGTGCTTACGCCATGTTGTCGGCTGATAAATGCATAAGCCTCCCAGGACGGCTTGGAATCGTAGCAATCACTAGCCGAGGCATACGCAGTGGATGAACCCTCTCCACGTCCCCGCAGACACCCAAATGCCATGCGCGTTTCCCCCATATTTGGAGCTTGCCTCACTCATGCCTGTATCATAAAAAAGCGTGTTCGCACCAGGCCAAGGGTCTCTTGATTCTGGCCTGTGCCCACTGCCCGCAAGTAGTCGGTGCTTGTGGCAACAGCCCGCCAACGAGAACTCGCTAGCGCGCCAGTGTCAGCCTGCGCGCGCTCTTTGAAATAGTTCGTGGAGTAGCGAACGTTACGACCAAAAAAAAGGTCAACCCAGTAAAGAAAACATCGGCCGAAAACAAAAAAGTCAACTGATAAAAAAAAGGAATGTCCCCGTGGGGTCGAACTCGTGACATGCAAAACACCTGCAGAATCAAACCTAGCGCTCCAGACCACTCGGCCACGGGCGAGCGCTACTAAGTTTGGAAATATAAGGTATATATTGTATAACCAGTTTACACTTTTATATATTTTTAGCATTTCAAGCAGCTTAGGTGACTATTTCTTGTATTGTGCTCGTGCAGTAAGCGTCCCCCGAACTTCCACAATATCTCACGTCTAGCAACTGCATTTCTTAGACGGAAAAGCGTTCGCAGATGCGTAGTCGTGTGGCTGAGTGCTGTGCTTGTTCGCCCAGCGCAACAAAGTGCTTCCTGCAGCCTAGGTTTGCGCTGTACGGTAAAAGTATCAGTTTATGTTATTTCCGTAGTACCTATATTGACTTCGCTGACTCTTGCCTTCAAGTGCCCTTATGTTTTCCTACATGCGGAGCAGTCAGCGAAGCGTACGTCGCATGTGCGCTTGTGCAGCGCTTGTGTGAAGCTACCTTGACTTAGAGCTAGATACAGTGTACAAACTAACAAAGTAAAGAAAGGCACATTCTTCCATTGACAAACGTGTCCTGGCTTCGTTTCAACTGAGTGAACAAACTGCGAAGACCCGTCGGTGGCCAGCGGACGAAACGCTGGGCAGACTGACTCTGTCGGAAGGCCGACGAGCCGTGCAGTAGCGCAGCCATTTGCCAGCTCATCTCCTGCTGACGTTACACGAAAACGCCGCAGAAAATTGGGGAGGGTGCAGAGAGGATGACAGCATTTTCGAATTGATTTTTCTACTCAATAAATTCGCGTAAACGCGCTAAGAGTTGTCGAAACAGAGCCTAGGGACTCCGGACTACAATTTGCGCTCGTAATCCCGCAATGTTTACAAATCACTTCCGTGTCCCTTTAATGAGCAGGCGTAACAAAGATGGATACGGCCCATCCCAAGGAATAACGCTTCCTTGTCAACAATCAAAGGAAACAACATATCTTTGCGACCTAATTAGCACGTTGAGACACCAGCTTGCTTCTCGAAATTCTAATGAATGTGTTACTATTACATACAGTGAATACTGTGGTAGAGTTAACTCGTATTTACGTGAGCTTGCATACTTTTTTTGTGCGAGCGGCATTTCGAGCCCAAGATTTTGCGCTGAGCCAACCATGTCGACGAGGGAACTAAAAGGTTACAGCGTCACTTTTTGGACTACGACTTCACACAGACGACGTTTTTCCCGCGCTACTTGCCAAAAAAAAAGAGGGGAGAGAATCCTGTTGAAATAAGACCAAGGACGGATGGCGGGGAGGGGGATGGGGAAGGGTAATTGTGAAATGGGGCTGGCTCAGTGAGGGAGAGTGAAGAAAATGAGGAGGACGGGCATGTAACGCCGGAGCAGCAGAACCAGCCATACCTAAAGTAGTTGAAAAAGAAATGAAGGAAGCTCACACTAACTCGTGAGAATTGAAGGTAGCCAAGCTGTACACAACCTTCACGAACATCACGAAGGTTTGCGTATACGTTTGCAGCCGATTTGCTTCTTCTTCGCTGCTGCAACGACCTTTACTCCATCATTTTTTCTGTGTGAGCTTCCTTCATTTTTATGGAAGTAACAATCATTGGACATCACCTTCGAGGGGCGTAAGCTACGGAGTGTCTTTCTCGTTCCTAGCAAGTGTTGCCACGATCACGGCGAACGCTAGATATTTTTTTAGATGCATCTCACGCTTGAAGCTGTGTTCCTCCCTACCTTGTCGTAGTCCGCCGTCCGCACCCCCCCTGCACATGCCTGGCCAGGCACCACTGCTTATGATTGTGGCAGGATGCCCCTGGGGATTGGACAACCAAAGAATCCATCACGAGATAGCTATCCGTTCAACCACCGTCGTCAGCTTCCCGTAAGGGAACCCTGAGTAGTATGTGAGGCATTCCTCCTCTGCTCTCCGAAGCTCCTCTCCTCTCCGGGATTGCGCAACAAATAGCGACACCTGTGGCTCCGCGTGCGATAATGCGAAGCAGCTTAGGTTTAGAGATGCGACGGTAGCCCCTCCATACTCCGCTTGGGGCACCACTGTAGCTCCTCGGTATAAATGACGTGCGCGCGCGCTCCGCTGCCCTCATTCTCCTCCCGCAACGCCGCGATCGAACTGAAAACTAATGGGAACTAATGGGAGTCGACCCCATAGCTGCTTCGCATGCAACTCAGGGTTACCCTACGGGAAGATCGGGAAATGTTTTTTTGATAATATTGGCCAATCTCCCTAAGTGGGTATGCTTGGCTTGAATAACGTGCGGAGGGGACTCCGGGCGGTCGTTGCGAAGGACGCAAACACGAGCGCTAGGCGTTTTCTTGCTTTTTAGATGCGAAAGCATCTTATGGTCTCCGCATGTCCCACGTCAGCGTCCGCGCTCATACTGCGCATGCGCAACTCTCCTCCTTACACCCACAGCTGCGCGATACTACACTATAAAAAAAGATAGTTAGCGGCGCCCGGTTTCGATCCCACGACTCTCTGGCCGCAACGGGAGGTACGCGGTGCTCTTCCCAATACGCTACAAATCCGGGACAGGAGCAAGTGCTACGAACGCGCCTGATTTCCTTGACTCATTCAAACTACGTCAAGAAACTACTGATACAACGAAGGTACGCGAAGCTGAACGTCAACGGAAACGACGAAGTGAAAACTTTAGAGGAGGATGTTGAATTTCCCGTTGGAAAGCTGTGGCGGGAAGAGCCACGCGCCTTGGCAGCTCAACCAGCCCCGTCCGCAGCGCCTCTGGTGATGATTGTGGCAGGATGCCCCTAGGGATTGGCCAACCAAAGAATCCATCACGAAATAGGTTTGCGTTCAACCACCGTCGTCATCTTCCCGTAGGGGAACCGCCGAAGAAGAAGAAAACAAAGCTGCGGAGAGGAGGGCGTGTACATTGCTCTCAGCCGGTGCACCAATGTCAACAACCTTCACATCACCAATGCTGACGGAGACTACCGATTCTATCACAGAGATAACACCGACAAGAACATGATAGACGAGTTTCGGCTCCTCGAGAACCACCGCCTACTCACCGTAACACAACAGTACTTGCGTGCCTTTGCCACAGGTGTGGACCCAGACACGGAATTCCCTCTGGCGCTAGTAAAAGCCAGATCACTCAACTTAACGGCAACACAATGGAACCACACGGGTCCGCCCCGATGCTTCGCATCCTCATCAGGGTTCCCACGGGAAGATGGTGTAATTTTTTTTCACTGCCGGAGGTCGTCACGAGGCTCGCCCTCACATCCGCTCGCTCGGCAATGTCGTGGTATTTTTAAATGCGGACACAAATATTACGCTTTACTAAACAGCTTTTCTGTTAAAAGAAGACAATATGACGGTAGGAAAAACAACGGGGGAAATAAATAGGGTGAAGGGATGCTTAGAGTCCGGGAGTTATGCTGTGTGATACACACTCATGAAGATGTCAGGACAAAACACAACGCGGGCGAGATATACGGTGAGACCAGTGATGGTATGTGATACGCACTCAAGGCTTAAACTATTTAAAACACAGCGTCATTTCTTATTGCCAACATGCTTTTCCGTAATGTTCTTCATGCGACACCCGAATCGCTGGTTTGGTGGATGCTAGCTTCCAGGGCGACGCTTAATAGATTTCACTAAAGGTTTTGACCGCTTCCCTCGCCATACATCATTACTAAACTAGCACAATGCAACATTCACTCTGACGTCCTTGCAGGTATCCAACTTTTCTCCCGGTCTCCATTCACCTTTGCTAGGAATGCGGATTCTTGCTCGGTTCCGGTAACCTCTGGCGTTCCCCCGGGAAGTGTCTTTGTCCCTCTAGTATTCCTTGTCCGTAATAATGATCGACCCAATTCTGTAGCCCCCCACATTCGAATGTTTGCAGATGACTGAGTAACATATGTTGGTTCTCGCCATTTAGCCTTGCAATCTGACCTCAACACAATCTCTAGTCTGAAAACTTGGCTTATGTCGCTAAGTGTTTCTAAAATAAGTGTGGACAATATCATAGCCATGGGAATCCGGAGCATGCATCAGGACGACGAAGAAGACACATAGATGCGAAGAGATGCTGAGCGCACGTACCAAAATATTTGAGGACATCATCATCATCTTCAGCTAAGCTCACGTGCCGGGCTCGCTTCTCGCGGCACAATGCTCGCACCTCTAGCAGTCCAACATCGAACGCACGTGCTGGGTGCAACGCTAAACAAATCTTCATCTGTTTGTTGACGACGAGCTTCATTTCTTGATTCCCGCCAAGCCTTGGCTCAACATTTTTTGCTGCCGAATACCCGGGACACACACCCGAGACCTGCTAGAGCATCCAGTCAGCGGAGCTACCATTCAGAAGTACTACTTCAAGAGGACATCGAGGCGGGCATAGAACACAAGGATCCTCAACGAGGCAGGTGCTGTGATGGCCGATCGTTGCCGAACGACCGACGAGCTAGCATCACTTTAGGAGAGGCTCAAGGCGAATAACGACGAGCTAAATAAGATTGCATTCAGGATCAAGGGGCATTTGAGGCCGAATGTGCGAGTGTAACCGAGTACCAGCATAATGCGACATGCGTCCATCGCTGAGCTAAAGAGCAAGAGCAACCGCCTTTCCCAGGCAGCTACACCTATGTCAGGACCAGTAACGCACTTCGCGGCCGCAGGCGCCTCTACAAATTTAGAAAAAACCGGGACAAACCTACCGAAATTGACCGCCATTCCTTTCTATGGTGACCTGTGCCGATGAAATGAATTTTGGGAGCAAATCGACCAAATGATAAATAAAAATAACGGTGTTTCACCTTGTGAGAAATTCAACTACTTCCGGAAAGGAGATGCTGCTTCGGCTAACGGAGGGCTACCTACGACGGAGGCTTGCTACGATGATACTACCGCAATGCTGAAGCAGCGCTTCGGTGATAGCACACGACTCAAGCAACAGTATATCGCTAGGCTCCGAATGATCAACCCGATCGGGTCCTCAATTGACACAAGTCGTCTTTGAAAGCTCAATGACCAGGTTTTAGTAAACATCCCTGGCATCGAAACCCTCCGCGTGAAAGCGATGCTCCTTTTCGTGTATTCTCTCAGACATCCTGTTGCGAGTGCTATACACAATATTGTTCTCTCGTATCACCACACGCGCGCTGCTGAAACACCTACACCTCAAGCAGGCGCACCTGAGGAAGTGACAACAGGCCTAGAGTGGCTTTTAAAGTTCCCTAGAATGGATCTGGAGAACCTTGAAAAGAGTAACTCCAAGAGTCGGAGATGACAAGACACCAGGCATGTATATGAAGCAAACAAAACGTCCGCCTTAGAGACTCCAAACCCACATCGTATGTTCTCCACAGCTATTCGGGCGAAGTCCGGTGACGGAGGCGCATTCTGCAAGTCCGAAGGTCACATTACGGAGTCTTGTCCTGCGGATATACCCTTGGAGAAGAAGGAAATTTTGTCGAAGGAGATGCGTTGCTTCCGCTGCACCCTGAAAGGACATCGAGCACGTGACTGTCGTCGGAAGATTACATGCAGTGCGTGCGCCCGTAGAGATGCATCAAACGTGTGCATTCCGAGAAAAAGCAATTCAAAAGATTTTGGTACTGAAGGAAGGCTGATGCCACGCACGATGGTTTCCGCATCAGTCGCAAAGAAGTCAGGAGTTCATACAAGTGGATGCGTTCTCCTTCAAACCCGAAAACCGGGTTTTCTGATCATCTGCTAGCTCATTCCTAGGGGCATTTTCTGATCGTCTGCTACACCATTTGGCTCCTTCCTACCGTGAATCCCAAACGTACGTTTCGCTCTGCATACCCATGGTGGCTCCGTCGTTCCAACATTAGCTTGCTCTGGCTCGCACGTCCAAATCAGCCGCCATTTTCCCATAGGCGAAAATCCTTTTTATTTATTTTCAGGATGATCAGGTAAGTACCGTCGTTGTTCTCTGTATGAAACAAAATAGACCACAAAATGCGGCCATCGTGGCAAGTTTGAGCGCGAACAGAGCAGCGGTTCGCTCAGGAATTTTTTTTAACGTGTTCCAATTAAATTCGCAACACCCTGTATATGTGGGTGCATTTTTCAAGCGTGATGACGGAACGCACCCGAAGGGAACGGGTGTATTTTTTAGCCGATCGTGTTTTCCCAAGTCCGGCAAGCCGTGTGTTACAGTTGTTATTCGTAAAATACCAGAATGGCAAGAAGAAATATTAGTTTTCATCTTGTAGGCAGCTAGCGTGATCGAGCCGGCTGAGGCGTCGTTTTTAACGTGCCATTTCTCGCCCCCCGGTGGCGAAATGAGTTAACTACCGAACCCAATAAAGCCTCAGAAGGGTTCGCAACGATTACACCGGGCTGTGACCGAAACCGAAACAGGTGCCACTTAGTAAACGAATAAGTTGAACCACACGTTTGTGTTGGCTGGGCCGGAAAGGGATAAGGAGCGGAAGCAACAATGTCGGGCAGGGCATTCCAATCAATTATAGTTTTTAGAAAAATGCGCTTCCGATGCGGATGTGCGCAATAATTCTTCACCAATTTTCGTGCTCTTATCTTTTCGTCCGGATATATACGGGGGGAAGGGGTGGGGTCTGATGGTACTGATGTTAATTTATAGCTACAAACTCTCATACAATCTCCTAAGATTTAAAACCGGAGTTCTTCAGTGTTCCGTGAGACAGACTGGTGTAAAATTTTAAAAATAACCTCACAACTATACGAGTTTTCAAAAATTATATATTTGAAAAAATTCTTAAGCATCACTCCATCTTTTTTAAAGTAATTTCAGATTTTCCGATCTTTGTAATAATTTCACAAACGTGAATTTTTCCCGCATAAACACGAACCGTTATGAACCGTTACGAAGCATTATTTTTTTTGTTCCGGACCTGAAACTGAACGGAACTTTTATTTACGGAATGAAACAGAAACCGGAACTAAAATGAATTCGTTCCGACACCCTGGTTGAAACCGAAAACTCTGAACGCTGGCCGTCGACCTTCGGGCGTTGCCTCTCGGGTATTTTTCATACAGCGCGCGACGAAATTAGGCCCAACAATGATGAAATTCCTGTTCTTTGTCTACACGACGCCTGCAATACACAAAGACCTGGCACTTCCTTCGACCCATTCCCGCCAGATTGGCGATAGACGGCGACGTGACGAACTGGGCGCGTACTCTGCACCTTCGAACAGTGCAACATCCTGAAATACTGCGGCGCGCTCATAGCCGGTAATACTTCGAATGACCTCACAGGGAGCGCAACTGCCCCGACAACAACGCACCCTCGCCTTGCGCGCACTAATGCGGTAATTACCCCTGACAGTATACAGATACGATGGTTTCACAGGGGACCTGTGGCGCCGCTCGGACTTACACAACCTTTCTCCGGCAGGGGACAATTCTACTGTGGTGACGCGCATCATGACCTCCCCAGACAAACTAAGAAAGTTAAAAAGCATGGAGGAAAGAAAAGGATGTTGAAAAGCATTCTAGTTGCTGCGCTGTTCACCCGTCGAACACCGCCATTTAAGCTAAACCGGCACGAAAGCTAGCACAAGCTTCGCCCCGCTGCATGGTTATTCTTCTGCCCTTCTTCTGGTGGACCTTCCGTTCTTAATCTTCTATAGTACAATAAATGCATACAAGGAAACGCAGGAAATGTTTCAACAAACATTAAAATTTCGCGGCTTCGGGGAAGCACGTTCCGCTGTATACGGTGGACAATTTGGCCAGCTTATAAAAAAGAAACACAGTAGCAACTTGTGGATTTTTGTACGAGAGCCTTGGCACCAAAAACAGACAAATCCTAGCGATGTAACGTTTTTCAGATGGAACTCCGTTCCTGTCGTTCCTTTATAAACCTAACGAGTTACCGCTACAGTTCCACCAACCCTTAATGGAACTGGGGTCGTTCCACCATTCCTCCAAAAAGGAACTAGTTCCAGAGAACGCCGTTCCGTACAACACTGCCCCCGCGTCTGTGATGCGTGGATGCTCGTTCCCTCCTCCCGCTACTTGTCGAGACATGCATCCTGAGGCGCCCCACATTGCACGAAGCGGACAGGGCTCACTCTGGCTGCTCTCGCGAATGAGGTGCGTCGCAGCTAATTAAACGGGTAGGTACAGTCATGGACAAATGAAACGCAGGCACGAAAATGTGAAGCAGAACACACAAACAGCGCGAATTTTGCATGCAAGGCAAAAGGACGCGTGGTTTAGCTATAGGGACCGGTCACAGCGCCGCCACGCGGAAGCTTGAGAGAGCCAGACGGCGGGCTCAAGTTCATATATTCGGCACCTCTCGGTTTTTGTTTTTTGTGATTCTGCGATTGTTTTGGAAATGTTCTCGTGCTTGAAAACTGTTCTGGCAAATATTTTCTCCATGTCTCAAGTGCTTCTGTGCGATTTCCGGACAATTACGGGGCAGCACTACTACTGTCGGCCTCGCGTGCGCGAGAAGTTAGAGATTGTACGTTCCCGCGCGCGTGTGCGCAGTGAAAGAAATTGATGGGACAGACATCGGTGTGAAGTCCCATTCTCAGCAAGGGAAGCTCATTTACAGCGCCGATTCAGGTCTGTATTAATGTTTTATTGCTTTACAGCCTAATAAAGTTACATCAGCGTATATAACGGCGCTCCAGGACAGAAGCGTGTTTATGTTGTTTCCTCTGTTCGCGCAACCACAGTGCAGTTACTTTTCCGGTTGCCCTTCTTCAGCTCGGTTGGTGTTGTAACTAATTACCAACGGATTCCAAATGTTATTAGCTGATTACAAAGCAAACGAAGTTCACGTACACAGTTGTAAATCTGCTGCGGAGCTGCGGTTGCCTTTGCGAAGATTCCGTTTAGTTTCGGCTTCTATATTTTGAGTAATGTTAGAGTCGTCTTAGCAGCTAATTGTGATACAGCTTGTTCAGGCCTTTCAGAATTCGCCAAAAAAGTATTTCCTCCTCCTGCCTATGCTCTGCGTAAACAATAGCAACCTCAACTTTCAGAGTACGCAAAACGCATTAAAGAAGTCAGTGCGAGTGAATGCAACCTTGCCTTTGATAGCTTGCCACGCTGTCGCTTGGAATGCGTGGCCGAACTCTGTACACTTCGGGGAACAAAGTAGGGCATTAAGCGGGATGCGTATTGACCGTCTTGACATTGCTTTTGGCATCACCTGCGAAGTGCTGTGAATGCATTATCTTGTGCCGCCTTTTGGCATCTATTCGATGCCGTGAATGTCACTAAAAATGGTTACTGCTGATAAAACAATAGGGGCGGAAGACGTAATACCTTGTGTTATGCAAATACCACGACGGCATGCGATTCATCGCTGCGCGCGAGGTGTATGGAACACTGAAAGCTAACGTTTTAGTTTTACGGCCCTTCATGTCTGCGCTGCGCATAAACAGTCATCGTACTCATAATACTACTAGTTCCACTGACAAAAAATGTCATCGCTTTCTTACTGCTAAAATCCATCTCCCCGGCTGCCCGAGAAACCTTTACAGAACGATGCCAGGCTGTCTTTCGCGGTAGTGCCAGTCCTTCAGGCAGTAGTAGCGGCGCTGCCACTAATTCTTTCCTGCAGAATTTTGATCCTTTCGGAACCTGTAACTTGCAATTATAACTATGTTTCTTAAAGAACTTCCGTCACAGAACGTCGAACCGAACGCAGCGCGCGTGTTTTTACGTGCGCTGAACGGCCGGTAGCGACATCCACCGACCCAGAGTTGCTAAGCGGTGGCGAGAGATGGCGCTTCAGTCGCGCACAAACTTCCCTGTCCGGTGCCAATAGCGAAAACAAAGTGGCGAATTGAAGCTTTCCAAATATACCGAGGTATAGCGCGCCATCATTGGATGTCAACGAACAGTGTTTCTCAGTTTTGCGTGTTCCGCTTCATATTTTTGTGATCGCGTTTCATTTGTCCATGACTGTACTTCTTCACCTCTGCAGACGCTTGAACCAAAAGAAACCCTCCAAATTAGACGGTCTTATGAAGACGAGATGGTCGTGAAATCCTTCAAAAAACCGTTTACTCCTCAAGGTTCGATTGAATAAAGTTGACGCAAGGGTGCCAGTTCGCATACAATTTCGACCAAAAGAGAGACTCTTGCACAAGCGCTGTCATATTTTAGATGCAAAGCATCTCTTGCTCTCAGCTCCATCGTCCGTCGTCCGTCCATCCGCCGGCCCAGGAAGACACCGGGAACACTGCCGCGCCAGGAGCCCTTTAAGGGGAAGCGTGCTCGTCTCGTGCCGGCCCAGGAAGACACCGGTAACACTGTCGCTCCAGCATCTCATGGTCGGGGCTATGTCCCTCCCTTGTTGTGGCGCTGTCCACACCCCACTGCATATGCTCGGCCCATCTCGGGCCGGCCCAGGAAGACACCGATAACACTGTCGCTCCAGGAGCCATTCAAGGGTAAGACACCACCGGGCGTTCAGCAAGCCGAGCATGAGCAGTGGGGATGTGGACGGCGCAACAACAAGGGAGGGACATAGCCCCGTCGCATCTAATAAAATTACACCATCTTCCCGTAGGAGAACCATTAGTAGTATGCGAAAACAGCCATGGGTTCAACGCAATTTCCCATTTCGTAGTTCCGGTAAGTGAGAAGTGTGGTATGTTTTAATGGAAACCAAACTTTAAATATAACGGTAGCTACGTACCTCAACCTAACGGAAACGACGAACTGAAAACTAATGGCCACTTGAATCGACCCCATGGCTGCTTTGCATGATACTCAGGGTTCCCCTACGGGAAGATGGTGTAATTTCTAAACGGGTCTCAATAACCTCGCGCATAGGTCCACGTTGGAAAAAAATTAAAATGTACCACCCTATTTTAACGAGGGCGTAATCCTAAGACGTCAACCAAACATTTTTTTAACGAAGAGCATAACAAAGCCAGTGAATTGCGTACTGTAAGGGAGAGATCTTTACAAACAAATTGCGCCTGACACAATTAGCATTGATAACGCGAGTACACCCCCAAAACAGAAAGCAAACGCGTAAAACGCTTCTAGAAAATGAGCAGGATTAGATTCACAGCGATACTGATTTGATTGGTAAGGTTTTTCGCGCCGACGCTTCACAGGCGATGAGGCGCGCTGTAATGAAGGGCTGCTGATTAATTTTTACCACCTGGAGATTTTTAACGTGCGCCGCAAATCTCAAACACACGGGCGTTCTCGTTTTTAGCCTTCTCCAGAAACGCGGCCGCGGAGGTAGGGATTTGAACTACGTGCTTGGGCTCAGCAGCACAACGCCTTGGCCGTGGCTGTTAGTCGTCCGCTATCACCAATGCTAGTCAAGCGTCCGCGGAAATACGTCATCGCTGCCAACCCGAAGCTACGAATGAGGCAGGCAGATGCGAATAAGGCTCGTCGGAATCTGGAATGACCACTTGACAAACAAAAAAGAAGAAATAAGCTTGGACAATGGAAGTAGGGCGGAGACGAAAGATACGTGAATTTAGCAGGCGCCGCTCCTGCGCATTGAAGTGCGTTCTACGCTCTGTCAATTGTACGATGCTTGGGCAGACCGTGGTCAGCCGTGCCCGCAACTGACGTCGTCCCACCAAAGCGGCTCTCCTATGGCTACTAATGCGAGCACAAACACTGTGTCCTCCAACTAAAAAAGCGCGGACAGGATTATCGCTATTGTCTCGAAAACCAACGAAGGTCTATATTACGAGCGGAAACGAACTAAAATGTCTCCTAGTCAGAAATAAAACCCACCATACAGGTTTTATTACACAAACTTTATTTACTACTTTAATTGTCCGCGGCTCTGTCACCGCTGGAAGGTGTGTGGGTAAACGAGCGATGCCACCAACCAATCACGGTAAAGAAGACCACCAAAAAATAATAAAAGATGTCATCCCAGAGAACACTCACGCAAGAATCATTGGCATGGCCCTACTGACAAGCGGCACAGCCGTTCTCATAATGGCCAAAACAAAACAATCATCAGGGCCAAATTGTAAAACGCATAATCAGGGGACAGCAAGGGAGAGAGGAAATACGAGCCATGCGGGACCTGATTATATGACGGATATTGTATAGCTTGCCTTACCACAAACTTACCCACAGCAAATAAAACCAAATATGAGTGCCATCATGACAATAAGGCAACCCCTTAATCGACCAGATTTAGAGAAAATCACCAAGGTGGAGAAAGATTCTGCGGAGGAAAGTTTGTCAAACTTTCTTTCTCACAGGCAGCCCTTAACTTTAAACTTTTCATGGTCACGAAAAAGGCACTTAAACTGCGTCTTCATAATACCTTTGAGGACATCAGAAGAGTCACTTTTATAGCCCAATGAAAGCGGCAAAGAAAAAAATTGGTAAGGGCTATCACATGCAAAGTGGGGAAAGGAAATGAACGCCCTGATGTATAGTGCCACTAAGGAAGCGACTCCTCATAAAAACACTCTGCTACCGAAATCATTGGATGCAAACCTACGCAAGGGCAGTCGCGATTATAGGTTCATATTCCTTCGATTAGAGTACCAAACCCACGCAAACACAATATTTACGGTCACCGGAATGTACAACAGTATTGAGGCAACTATCACCGCGGTGGACTACCATGGCAATCTTTGTGACTGCATGACACCCCCCCCCCCCCCACACACACAGGAACTGTAGAAGCGGAAACTAGCGAAGTACAAACACCATTAAGGCTTTCCCATCCCAAATTACACGGACAGCCAGACGTGAGTGCCTGGAAGGGATCGAGACTGCTGTCCAATATGCACGTGCCCTCACATACCGTGCTCCTTGCGACCACGACTGCCACACTCATCTCCCTGAAAAGTATGGAGAACGTATCCTCTTTCTATTCATGGGGACACGACCATTGGCATGCCAGAAAAGTCTCTCAAGGATAAAGAATGACAAATTTTTCGCCGTATACAAACCAATCTATACATATACAATAGTAGATGGGTGCAGATATTTCTTAGGAAACACTCGACGTTAACTGAAAAGTGTGCTAAATGAGGAAAATATTTACACTCTTCCACGCAACCTAGTCATCTCCAAGGGTATACTCTCCCCTGAAGAGAAATGGGAGGCAGCTTTGACCAGCTCGTCCTCTCAGAATCAGCCTCAGCTCGGTGAGGATAACAGTTTGTTCTGCTTGTGTCATGATGTGGTGCATGGCAGTGATGGATTTCTTGATTAGCGTGGAAGAATTAAACCCCTTTGAATCTTTATCTGTGATATATCCTGGAAGCCTAGCGTGTGCGTTGGTTTTTTGAAGCGCAATGATGTAGGGGAAAAGCCTGTTTGTCCTCTATGTCTACTGCCCACCAAAAAATAGCAAGACTACATTGACCGCATAGTGCTACAAGCAACTACCACCGCGGTTTCCAATCCCCTCATTGTCCTTGGGGATTTCAACGCGGCACACCCCATATGGGGATATCGACATGCGAAAAAGAGGCAATGAGCTCCTCCGCTGCGTGGGTGAAGAGAGTTTGGTGCTACTTACGGACTGTAGTACGCCGACGCGAATGGGCAACAGCGTTACTCACGAGACGCCCCCGGATTCGCCTTTTACTAAAAACATACCACGAGACATGGGTGAACCTGGAGGAAAGTCGATGTAGTTAACACTGAGTAGTTTCAACCACCCTTTAAGGGGAAGAATATCGAGCACCCCTAGGCGAAATTCGAATAACGAACTGGGACAAGTTCCGCGAGTGCAGGACTGGGCTGCCCACCTCCAAGATAGAGCGCATTAGCACCAGGACGCAAGCGCAACGAGCTGATGTGAAAGCCACAACGCTACTGCTAAATACCACTTCACAGGTTCCGCATATAGACAGCAAACTACTCCACCTATGGGAAGCTCGCCGGTCACTCATCCGCAGATAGAAGAGGCAAAAAAACTCAAATTGCCAATTGCAGCCATTACTCAGGACGTGGCCAAATACACCGCTGAACTTTGCAAGCATAATTGGCTCACGATCTGCGACAGCCTCGGTGGTACTCTCACCACATCTAAGACTTGGTGACTACTCAGATATCTGATGACCCTTCAAAAAGTAAAGCCAATGCAAAACATTTTGCACACCTTCCCGGGAACCACGGACGACCTCCTAAAATGCTTCAGCAAACGTACCTTCCTCAATTTCCGTCATAATCCGCTTCAGACTGCACGGGCAATTTAAACCTCCACCGGGATGGGCCCATTGACGAATCAGAGGTACGGGAACGACTAACCAAGATACGGAGAAATACCACACCCGGCCAAGACCGTATCACAAACAAGATACTGACCAACCTTGCCCATGACTCCGTCACTTCCCTTACACAATTCCTTAATGGCTGTTCGGAAAAGAGTCATACCGCCGGAATGGAAGACGGCTGAGGTTCATTTAATACCGAAACCAGGAAAGGAGGCAAGCGTCGAGAATCTCCGCCCAATTTCATTAACGTCCTGCATCGGAAAGCTACTCGAGCACGTCATCCTCGTTCGCCTACAACAATATCTAGAAGATACTTGCCGAATTCCTTCATCCATGTACGGATTCAAACCAAGTCTCAGTACCCAAGCAATTCTTCTTCAGCTCAAAGAGGAAATCATGATTCAGGCCAATATTCACACGCCTAAAGCAATTCTCGCCATTATTTAAAAGGGGCGTGTGACAATGTAAATCATCAAACGATCCTGAACAATTTCAATAACCTCCACCGCGGAGCCAGGACATACAATTACATTAGGGATTTTCTTACAAACCGGCAAGCAGTCCTGAAGTTCGGTGACACGCAATCACCTCCCATTCAAGTTGGAGGCTGAGGCACGCCACAGGGCGCAGTTCTTTCCCACTGCTATTTACTTCGACCTCATTGGCCTTCCCAAACTATTAGACGCCATCCCTGACCCTCGACATGGCCTGTATGCCGATGATATAACGTTATTGACGGGCGCAGGGTCGGTAGGGGAAATGCAAGATCGTCTTCAGCAGGCTGCTGACATCGTGCAAGCTTATGCAACCAAGTGTGGTCTATGCTGCTCTTCACAGAACTCTGCGCTACTCCTTATCCGGAAACGCCAAAGTAGAAAAGAGCAAGACCCAGGCATTCAAATTACACTTTACGGAGCTACGATCGTGCCTTTCTCACACATAAAGATACTGGGGATAACCTTTCAAGAAGACTGTTCCAGCTCTATACTTCTTCGGCACCTCACTCAAACAACAAGACAAATTGTTCACATGCTCCGCCGAATCACCACGAAGACTAGAGGGATGAAGGAAGCTGACACACTACGGCTTGTTCAAGCTTTCATCATCTCTCGCATCAATTACGCCATCCCGTATGCGAGCGTCTCCAAAAACGACGTCACCAAACTTGATACACTCATTCGGAAAGCATACAAAAAGGCGCTTTGTCTCCCAATCAGCACTGCAACGGACAGACTTCTCAAACTGGGAGTACACAACGTTGTGGAAGAGTTCATAGAGGCTCATCTGGTAAACCAGCACCACCATCTAGCGACCACAAGTACAGGACGCCAACTGCTTGGTTGCCAAGAAGAACAAGGCAACTGTTCCATGGACATACCCACAACCATAAGGCAAAACTTCAATGTGGCTCCCATTCCACGGAATATGCACCCTTAGTTTCACCTAGGAGGACGTGCAGGGAGAGAACAGCCGTTAGATAAAGTCCATGGATCAAACCCACCCCAAAACTGTGCGCACGGACGCTGCGGACTACGCTCGCATGGATATGATGACAGCTGTCATTACCACATGCACCGAGCATGTCGCCAGTTTCACACTTACTGGAATTGACTCTACCCAAGCAGAAGAAGCAGCCATCGCTCTTGTCATTACCCATACCTCAGCCGATACGATCATTACTGATTCTCAAGGAGCATGCTGAAGTTACCTACGCGGAAGAGTATCAACACCAGCTGCCCGAATCCCTCTCCAGCCACCCCCTCAATGCAAGATCCATCTGGTTTGGGCCCCGGCCCACTCGTCTGTTCGCGGCAATGTCATGGCCCACACGACAGCCCGAGAATTACCCTACCAGGCACCGAGAAACGACAGGCTTCAAGCAACTCATCCCCAAGTAACATACCAAGGCATCACACAGCACTACAAGCTGAGTAAGCAAGAGTATCCTCCTGCGCACCCGTCACTCACCATGGGATAGGAGCATATACTCAGGCTTTTGCTGACAAACACGTTACCACACCTATCTAAACGTCAGGCCATAAATCCCACACTCTACAGCACCACCTGCTCACACTGCCTTGAGATCTGCACCCTGTACCACATGGTCTGGGCCTGCCAGAAAACCTCAAATGTTCGCACAATACCCAACCCTTCCCATGAGCAGTGGGAGAGAGAACTGGCCAGCTCCATCAGTGAAACTCAGATGCGGAGTGAAACTCAACGTGCGGAGAAGGCAGCAAGCTCCAACGGGATCCTGAAATGAGGAATCCGGCCTCGTGCTCCCCCCTTTTTTTCGCAAAATAAAGTTTACTCTCTCTCTCTCTCTCGGCCCGAGCTGATTGAGATGGCCGATAACGAGCTGCTGCATCCGGTGCTCTTGATGGATTTCCGGGCCTCCCCTTCCCAAACGCCCACTATTTCCTACAGAGCTAAGGCAGTCGCTATTTGTGCCCCCTTAAGCGAAAATGTAACCGCCCAGATCGGCCACGGCATGAGGGAATGAGCACTTCGAACCACAAAGTGCCGCCTTCTCGCTGAAAATGGTCAACACCAAATAACCGCACTCTTTTACGCCCACATCTGAAGCCACAACGATATGAAACATTTGAGACTAGTCTTGCTCCTTCGCTGGCCTTCAGTGCTTAAAAATCACAAATAAGTAAACACAGCTACTCTGTTCCAAAACGCTCCAGTTACCCTATCACGTCGTACATCTTAACATCTAAACGCAGACTATTTTTATCATATCCTACTCATCAATAGACTATTTCGGCCTACTGCAGGGCGAAGGGCTCTCCCATTGACTTCCAACAGCTTCTGTCCTGCTCCGCTTGAGTCCACTCCTGCCCACCGAACTTGATCCCTCCATTGTGTTATTGGCCTTCCCCTTCTAGACCCATGTCTTGGTATTCACTCTGCTACCCTTATTGTCCACCGGTTGTCGCGTCGTCTCACTGCATAACCAGCCCATTTCTTTTTCTATTTCAAAGGCTTGTCAACGCGAAACGCGTCGTGTGAGAGCGGCTTCCTATTCATATGATTTCGAATGAGCCTTGCGACCTGGCCCCTGGTGACCAGCCGAAGCTAAAGGTCCAGGGCGGAGCTGAAAAGCAAGATCTCCACCGCTGGCAAGGGGAAAAGATTGAGTTATTAGGTTAGGACATTGGAATGGGCGGTAAGTGTTCTAGCTGAAATCGCACTCTACTACCACGTTGCGGACACCTAGCTGTTCATATCCTTGGGCAACTGTCCTCGTACTGGTTGGGGACACGCGGTTGAGTAAGCGGGGGTGATAGAAGTACACTGCTTGCATGTGTCTACACATATGTTGCTGCTAATGAGTGACTTTGGGGTGCAGACAGGAAGTCTATGGCTGTCCTCGCGGTAGCACGCCCTACCTCCCTCCTGAATTTATAATCTTCCACGACAATTGGCGGTACGTCAACACGTCGGCCAATTCACTCTTCATCCGCCAGTGCTCTTCACTCTCCAGGAGCGTGTTGGCAGCACGAGCCGTAAGCTCATGCCCGCCACCATGGTGAGTCGGATTCATGTTCCTCGGGAGAGACTTCAGCTTGATTGCGTCCTAGCCATCGGTTAGCAAGCTGTTCCTATTTCCCTGCTCTGCCGCGCTCCATCCGATTTTTTAGTACCCGCTGACACCCCTACGTCAACTATGATGTCATCTACTCGAGTTTGTTCCCTGAACCAGGAAACTCGTTTCCGGTTCCTACGTGTTACTCCTATCTTCATTCGTTCCATGGCCCGTTGAGCCGATTTAAGTTTGCTTTCCATTTGTTGAGTCAGGGACCAAGTTTCTGATCCGTATGTCATAACAGGCAGTATGCACTGGTTGTATATTTTTGTTTGTAGCACGACAGGTAGGTTATTTCTTAATCATTTTGGAGAGCTTGGTGAGTGCTCTCTAGATCATACCCATTGTGCGCGGAATTTCCCTCTCCTGGTTGGGGTCAGCACTACCCCTCTATCCCAGGTAGTGATATTTTTGTACTGCTTCTGGCGCTTTATCTCCTAAGCTGAAGAAAGCGCTTACGGCATGCTCATTCGTCATTTAGTCTAACTCATATTTATTATTAAACCCACAGCAAAGTTTTTTGAATAGTTCCTCAAGCGCATTTTGCACGTGGTCTGCAGCCTCACTCAGCAATACTATGTCATCTGCCAATCTCAAATGACTCAAATATTTGATATTTCGAACCCTGGGTTTTAGTCGAGCTTTCTTAATACAATAGTGCAAAGGACGGGACGAAGGAACACGGCAAACAGACGGGCGCTATGGGCACTTTTTGAGCCCTTACGCATTCTGAAAATAGTGCAGCAAGCTTTTCCGGTACTCCTACCTCCTTCAAAATATCCACAGTCATGCCATCGTCGCCTGCAGCTTTTCTCTTTTCATGCCCTTGAGAGCACATCCTTCTCTGAAGGTTTAGATGCCGCCTTCATTATCTCGTCCATGTTGTACGTAATGTTGCCCGGCTCGTCTTTGAGTGCGCACATTGTCTTTGCGGATGGCCAGCTTCCTGTTAGTTGCTTTTACACTTCCTCCTGTTTGCAGCGTTTCCTCGATCACTGCCATGCTGTTAGCACGAATGTCGTTTGAGTTACTTCTGTTAATCAATTAGGCAGTTCTGCTTACTCAATTTGAAACTTTGACACTTTCATGTTCTTAGATTTAGCAATTAGTTCCTTCGTGTTCTTAGTCAGTTTTCCCATTTCTTTTCTACACGCTGCTTCTCCCACAGCTGCTCAGATTCTGTGATTTCTGTTGTTTAGTTGTCATTAAGCCTGTCTACATCACTTCATTGTCATTGTTTAGACGAGAAAATTTGTTTAGGAGAGTTACCTTAAACTCCTTCGTCCTGGCTCTGACTGACTCCATGCGGGTTTCTTACTTTTCACGAGTTTCATCCTTTCTCCTTTGAGATTCAGGCTTACTTTGCATCTAGCCATCCTGTCATCGCTGCAACGAATCTTACGTATCACCTCTACATCTTGCACAATACCAGGGTTTTCACTTAAAAATGAAGTCAATGTCGTCGTTGGTTGTACGATCGGGACTTTTCCGTGCCCATATCCTATTCTTTCGCTTGTAGAAGAATGTGTTCATTATATTATTTCTCTCTGCAAATCCTACCAGTGTATCTCCCCGCCTGTTGCGATCGTTTATTCGAAACTTTCCCAATAACCTTTCCCCAATTTCCTTCTTACCGATTTTTGCGTTATTGTCACCCAACACAATTGTGAACTGCGTTATTCCCTACTTCGTTGTTAATTCCTCGTACTTGTAGAAGCTATCTACAGCTTCATAATCATAGCTGGCTGTTCGTGCATAGGCCTGCACTATCTTTAACCTGTTACGCTTATTTAGCTTGATCCCAATGGCTTTGACTCTTTCGCTAATGTGGAAAATTTCGTCTACTTTGCCTGCTAATTCTTTATGGATTAAGAATCCCACTTCGTGTTCTTAATTCTAATGGAGTCCTCTGCAGCACAAAATATGCCCGCTAGATAGCTCCATAAAGCCCTCTCCTGTTCTTCTGACTTCACTTAACACTCTGATATCCCATTTAATGTCTGAGCGTTCCTCTAGTAGTACATCTAAGCTTCCTTCGCTAGACAGGGTTCGTGCGTTGAGCGTTGCAGGGTCAAGTTCCAAAGGTACACAATCAGCACTCGCTCACCAGAAAAAAAGACCTGGCCACCCTGGAGTAGTATTTGGCTGACAACTCCTATGACTTTCCAAAGCAAATCTAGGCCCGCAGTCCCTAGCAGCTGTACGGTACCCAATCACGGCGTCGGTCAGGCCAGCGCTACAGCTCAAGGTGCTAAGAATCTCTGGGTCCGAAGAGGGCACCTTTGGAACTTGTTGTTGAACCAGAACCCGAAAACCGGATACGAAGCAGTATTTTCCAGAACTGAACCCAAGCCCGAAACGTTACCCGTTGTGCACGCTGAACACGAACCGGAACAGAATCGAAAAAATAAATAACGGTCATTCAACGACTAAACGGTTCAACCACCCATTGTTGATGTTGCGCAGTCAATGCCATTCAGCGCTTTTTCTTTCACGTACCATCAACTTCGTGTGCTCCAATGCACCTTTCCCTCTTGACCAATGCAAGCACTATCAACGCCGTCTTTGTAGCCGCAACAGGGAAAAGTAATGCGCGCCAATGTAGAAATGGCGTGTTGCTGCTGGAAGCGCGAGAAGAGTGCGAGGCTGACCAAACGAATTATCGACAGCTTGCATGCGATATGAAATGACTTTGCCCTTCCCTCGCTGCGACTTCAAAGTATCAGGCTCCACTGCACAACGGTCGAGGCTTACACCCAAAGTGCGGAAACATTTTTCCTTTCATAATTTGTATAAAAATTTCGTACGCCTGGAAAGTGTAAATGCTTGACAAGTGTGACCCGCAGAAGTTGCTGTTTGCTGCTGAACAGAATTATGCGGGTTCGATCACCGGCCCCTGCGACCGTTTCTCTAATGAGACAGAACGTAGACGGAAAACGAGAACGTTCATGGGTCAAGATTTCGACGCACCTTAAATATGTCCAAGTGGTTTAAACTGCTCTGGCGCCCGGCAACATAAGAGAGAGAGAGAGAGACTTTATTGCGTGTCCGGCAGATTGAATTAGGCCGTGGGGGTCGGCCCCGATCCCGGGCGGGTCGAGCCCGTAATGGCTTGCGCCACCGCAGGTCCTTCCCGCTGTCGGGTCAGGGCTTCCTCCACCTGCCGGACGGCCTGGAGTTGTGTGTTGTAGTCTGAGGAGGTGATGGCTTCTCGCACTTTGGTGGCAATTCTGTGCTTCAGAGTGTGTTTGTAGGTGAGTGCAATCGTTGAGGATGTGCGCTGTCGTAGCGGGGGCAGTCTTGCAGATGATGCAACGGTCGGTGTTGTATAGCGTTGGGCAGATGTATCTGGCGAGCACGGGTGTCAGGATCGAGTCCGTCTGTAGCTGGCGGTATAGCACGTCTTCGCGGCGCGTTAGTTGCGTGTGTGGAACAGGGAGTCGCTGCCTGTTGTGGCGGTACCATCTCAGGATGTCTCCGTACGTCTCCAGTGGTGATGGTTCTCTCTCTTCGGCTCGCAGATGGCTGTTCCGATTGCGGTCCGAGTGTTGGCTGGTATGCGCCGCGAGGTAAGTAAGTCCTCGCTCTGCGTGGTCAGCCTCCTTTTTCCGGTTACGGATCCGCCCCTCCGGGTCGAGTGGTCCCACGTGTGCAGGATACCAACAGGCAGACGGGCAGCTACACAAAGGCCGCACCTGGAACCTCTTACGCCACCTACTAGACGAGTCCAAGAGCAAGGGGACGCAGCGACACTCGCTCCACAGAACACTGCACAAAGCAATCAAAGATGAGGGTGAGGCCGAGTTGCGCAAAAGCCTTGACGCCAGATACCTGCCGTCCACGCCACGGACCCCACTCCCTGAGTACACCAGTGCGGACAACCCCCAACTCGACGCCGACATCGAGGAATGGGAAATCAGATAAGTATTACAAACGCTCAACTGCAGCTCTGCAGCCGACCCAGACCGCGTCACCAACAAGGAACTCCGCAACCTGCCGGACACGACAATCGCAGCGCTCGCCAAGCAACACAATGCCTGCTGGCACGCAGGCACCTTACCTAAGGCCTCGAAGACAACGAAAACAGTCATCATACCCAAGCCCGGCAAGCCCCCACACACCAACAACCTCCGACCCATCTCGCTCACATCATGCGTCGGCAAAGTTCTCGAGCACGTGCTGAAGAACCGATGGAAGAGATACCTCGAGGACAACGAGCTCTACCCCCACACCATGATCGAATTCCGGAGAAAAGCTGAGTACACAAGACGCCATGCTCCTCCTGAAGCGAGACATTTTGGATCGCCCGCCGGGGTGCCGGGACACCTGCGCTGTGCTGGGCCTGGATCTCCAAAGCGCATTCGACAAGATACACCACAAGGCCATCCTGGAGCAAGTATCGGCACTCCACATGGGAGCGCGAGCATTCGCCTACATCAAGGACTTCCTAACAGAACACACCGTTACCATCCACGCCGGCGACATCGAGCTCGCCCCCAAGACCCTCGGCTCTGAAGGCACTCCCCAAGTCTCGGTCATCTCGGCGCTCTTGTTCAACTTGGTCATGATACGGGTAGCCACGGCCCTGCACACTGTTCCCGGCATCCGGCACACCATATATGCTGATGACATCACCATTTCGGCAACAGGCGGCAGCGACGGTCACACCGAAAATGCATTTCAGCAAGCAATAGAGGCGGTCGAGTTCAGCCTCGAGGGCACCGGACTCAAGTGCTCTCCTGCGAAGTATGAACTGCTTATCCTACCACCAGGAATAAACCGGAAAGATGGCAACGCCGCAGCCAACATAGCACTACATACACGCGACGGCGGAAGTACACCCCAAGTCCCCCAAATCCGCGTCCTCGGCATGCACATCGAAGCGCACAGACGCAACGGATTCACAGTCAACAAACTCCTCACCAAGATCACCGCGACCACGCAGCTGATCCGCCGGGTCTCATTGAGACACGCCGCCATGAAAGAAGCACATGTACGGAGACTCCTGCAGTCTTTCGCTATCAGCCACGTCGCCTACATAGCCCTGTACCACAACTGGAGCAAGGCCGAGCGTGAGAAAATTGACGCGGCAATACGCAAAGCCTACCGAACAGCCATCGGCCTCTACCAGCACTCACGCACAGACCGGCTCCTCGACATCGGCGTCCACAACACTCTGGCAGAAATAGCAGAAGCCCAAAACACGTCCCAGATAGCCCGGCTGTCGACCACACGCTCTGGACGACACATCCTGCAACAAGTGAATATCAGGCCCCGCAACCAGCCCGCCGAGGGCACGACCACCCTATCCGAACCCATGCTCACACTCCTCCGAGTCCGCCCACTTCCCAAGAATACGAACCCGGAACACCACCCAGAACGCCGGCTGGCTAGAGCCCGATCGCTAGCCTCCACGTACGCCGCGGATAACACCGCATACTACGTCGACGCAGCGGAAGACCGAGCCCGGCCCAACTACTAAACGGCAGTCCGCAATCGCAGCATCCGATGGGACAATCCGCACGGCCAGATGCTTCAAGGCCACGGACTCGCATCCCGCAGAAGAGCTCGCGATCGCCCTCGCCGCGACCGACCCTCGATGTAGAACGATACTCAGCGACTCAAGAACAGCGATCCTCCGCTTTGCGAACAACACAACAAGCATCAGTACGGCCCGCTTCCTCCACAGGACGGGCCAAACCCACCAACGCCTGGCAACATAAGCTGCAGCTGGGAGCAGGCAGCATGGGGGCATCAAATGAGCCAAAAATGCTTTTAAAGTTTGTTCCCACGGTAAAACAACAAAAAAGAAAAGTACCTAAGATAATTTTAAATTATTACGAGAAAAACAAGCAAACTTGAATAAGCAAAACACCAAAGGTGCATATTGCTGTATCAACATCATTTCCATTGTCCTCAACCTTTCATTACCACACGTGCAAAAGAAGCGAGTGCCGTGGTCCGAGGTATAATTGTCATTTTTTAGGAGGGTAGAGCGGGTCACTTCGCGTTTTTAACACAGACAAATTAGACTACCTATAGCACGGACAAGCTGTCAGCTTATGGAGCGCGGTTGTTCCTTTTTCACAAAACTGTATCCTAGGACCTTGAGGCACTGCATCATTTCGTCTTCGGAAAGAAAAACGGCACTAAACCGGATTATACATGCACGAAAGGCAGGCCAGACGCGCACTGCCCTATTAGCCCAGCGCTCGTCTATTCTGCTTGTTCTGCAGTTTTCAGCTCTGGTTTGCTTTCTGGGGTTGCCCGTATACTGACTTCCCAACTCGCTACTCTACTGCTGCTGCTACTCGTTCAGGAGGGGATGTGCTGCTGTCGACGAATTGAAGACCGTCTCCCCAAGAAAGTTCCATCTCGTGCTTCACTCGTCAAATTACCCTTTCAGTTTGTACTAGCATAATCTGTTATGAAGATTCCTGAATATAGCGGGCGCAAGGTCGCCGGGTACGAGGCGCACGATTACATTCATTTTGACGCACACACCGAGATACCTATCGCAAAATTTATTCCAGTTATCAGAGCAATAACGCATTGACTGAGCATTAACAAAAGATTACTTTTAACAAAACTTCTCGAGAAGGTTAAAGATAACAAATTATTCTAGGGGACTAACTAATCGAATTATTTGATAGAATTTACGTGCCTGCTGCAGGATTTTTTTCTACGCAACAACTAATTAGAAATGTACACCGCTCGCGTTTAACGCGCCAGTCAGCTAATCTAACTCCAGGCTTTGATGAATACGCTGATGGGCAATTCATAGCCAGGATTTCGACTTCAACCAAAAAAATGTGTAGAGAATATATTTTACCATCGTATCTTTTGAGGATGCAATTGCGTAATTCCTCGGACAACAACACATCTGCGCGATGAAGTAGCTGGCAAATCGTCACTACTTCGTGTGTGTTGAAACTTTCGAGGACGACGAAGTTGAGCAGCAAAATACCTCAGAATACGCAAACACGCAAGACGAAGACGAATAAGCGAGGCGGCACAATGGCTGTGACTTGAAGCGGTTCCTTGTACATATATTGCGTTTTCCCCGAAGACGGCCTTCTCCCTTACCTCCCTGGACTTTTTCCACATGGTTCCGAAACTTGGAACGTCAAGCGACACGACGAGGTGAGCCACGGAGCAAAAATCTACTCTTCGACTGCATTGCTCACCCCGAAGCGAGGAGGAGGTGTCGAGGCAGATGAACCGGCTGCAGATTGCTCAGAGAAGCCTCTTCGATTTCAATCGGAAGCTAATCGCTGAATTGATGCCCACACTTGGGGAAGTAAAAGACGTCGAGGCCGTTGTTTTGATGGCGAGGCTCCAGCACAGTGCCGACCAACTTGCTGCTATCAGAGAGAAGCTGGATGGCCTTGCTTGCGGAACCACAACTGACAGGTCAACACAACGGTAGAAGCGTACGTAATTATCCGCTACTTCGAAAAAAGACTTTACGGGTGAAAGGAACATGCCCCTTACGACCCACATCTCGCAAGAGAAGAAAGAAGGCAACACCTACGAAAGTATGAGTCGAGTCCCATCAGGAGAGTAAAGAGCCTGAGGAGGAGTCCGGAACCTACATGAAGCCGACGACTTCAACGACGGCGATGGGTATTCCTGTATCATCTACTCCTGAGAATGTTCAGAGATCCCTGCATCAAGAGTCCCAACGACACCGTGTGCCTCTTTGAATTACGACTTCGCTATACAGCGCTTGAGGTACGCCGAGCTTCTGTGCATCCCTCCCTCAGAATTCAAGACACGTCGATGGCGGAAACGGCGCATCACGAGCGGAAAGCAGGTCATGAAGGGTTGCCGCAAACAACTTCGGCCAGCTCAGCACCCAAAGAAAACATCCTTGATGGTGTGGTATACCTTTCTAATTTGCCGCCAGGGAAACTTAGGTACCTCAAGTTATTGAGTGTACACTTGCGTGTGAGTATCCAACCGTGGGTCTTCCTGCAGACTCTATGCGAAATCACCTTCGTGTGGGGAAATATTTGGAACAAGTTAGCGATGGGCTAAGCAAATCAGTCGAGAGCAAAAAAACACATGACAACATGAAGTCATCATTGCGACAGAAGCCTATGCCTCGGAGAGGTGTGGGTGCGGCAGGAGTCCGTGCGGTGTAAGACCTACGACCGAGACAAACGTGAGCAGCTCCAGCCACATGATGGAAGGGCCGCAAGACACGAACCGCTAGAACGCGCTGCTCATAAAGACTCGGACCCCTCGAAGACCGTACACCTTCACCTAAGCTTGAGGGACACTGCAAAAGCCTTCGCATCCTCTTCTCCAGGAAACATGCCAGATGAAAATACGGCCGTCAGCATGATTACATCTGTGATTAACAAGGTGACTGAAAGTTCTTGAAAATCAAAGAAACCTGCAGAACGTAGTACCAGCGACCTTTTACACTGCACAAGGAGAAGACATTCAAGTTTCCAACCATAATGTCAGGTGCAAATTCAAGGAATCGCATCAAGCTACATCTGAAGTCAGAGCCCACTGCGACCTATAGGAAAATATCTTACTGCGACTAATCACCTGGCAGTGGCCATCACGAATAAAGCGAAGAAAAAGAAGGCCAAAAATGAGAAAGAAAATGAAAAAACTCGGACACCAGTTAGACACCAACCGCAATCCGGCAAGACATCACCGCTCATACGCACTCTTGTAGGCCGGAAAGATGCTGAAACTTTCGAGGACGACGAAGTTGAGCAGCAATATACCTCAGCGGACGTACACACAGAAGATGACCAAGACGACTAGGAGAGGTGTCAAGGTGGTTGCTCACACTACGGTTATATGTAAATAATGTAAATAAAGTGGCTTTCTATCGACCACAGCCTCCCCCTTACATCCCTGGACGTTTCCCACAACGTGATTTCTTGTCAGGCATTAAAATGCCTTTTTGCCAACCTTGCCCCTTTCATGTGTGACTAATGTAATGTTCCCTGTACTGTGTAACTGGTTGTATTGCCCACGTTTCAAGTTTGCTTTGAAATTGCCCACTGCCCACAATTTTGAATTTTTTTGTTTGTATTTTGTTTTTATTGATTTAAACTACTAAATCGCTCGCTCACACTTTGGTGAAAATTCAACTCATCGAACCTGTTCGCGAACCGCTTTAACCTTCCGAACCGGTTCGCGACCAAGTTCGGTACGTGGTCCAGTCGAACCGGAACTGAACTGGAACTAGAATTCTCCCGAATCCGATGCCGTAAACCGAAGCGGTATTTCTTTCAGTTTGACGCGCACTGCTCTCTCTCTCTCTCTCTATGTATATATATATAATGTGAGCGCTTACTCGTGTACTCGTAGACTCGTGGAACTGTCGTAGACCATGCCTACTCACCGTCCACCGCTGTGGCCAATCTCTCACCTGTACATAACCATTATATTCGTCATCTGTACATGATCATCATCATGAGTGTCTGAGTTGTGGAGTCACGATCCGACGAGTAAAGGTGGAACCGCTCGATCTGCTGCCTTCCTGAGAGAAACGTCCTGTCTCCTTACAAGTGGTGGAGCTTGCGCTTTCACGGTAAACTGCCCTCTGCTTATTTAGAAGCAAATAAATAAAGCTGGTAGTTTTATCGCATTCCTCCCTTCTTAGGTGATGTAGAAAGTGATTGTTGATTGTTGTAGGGTTTAACGCGCCGACGCAACGGAGGCGATGAGGCGTGCCGTAGTGGAGGGTTCCGGATGAATTTTGACCACCTGGGGATCTTTAACGGGAGCCGAAATCTCGTACAGACGGGCGTTTTCGCTTGTCGCCTCCCGCCCGGTTGCGAAGAAGTCTTTTCGGTTTCATCGGACAACATTTTTGAAGGTGACGTGATAGCTTCTCCTGCGAGCCGCTTGATTCCCCGAGGAATCGCCAAGTCTACCTGCCTCGTTCGCTTTTCGCGGAGATTTGCAGCTCTGGCAGCACTCAACACCACCAATGAGCCCATATTGCTACGTAAGGGCATGACCGTTGCCTCAGTAGTCGACAGTGAGCCTCTTTCGATCTTGTCTGACACCGGTACACCTTCGCTCACGCGGCATCGTGCCCCCTCGGATGATGTGTCTGGCATTGCTGCCACTGTTATCCCAGATCTCACGGCGGCGCAGAGGGAACGATTTCTGACCGTTCTGCGGAAGCACAGCGCATCCTTCGACGTGACTTCCAGCACACTGAAACGTACGTCGGTCACCGCGCATCGAATTCAAACCGACGGCTCAGCCATTGTACGCCGTCGCCCGTACCGAGTATCTTCGCACGAACGAAAAATTATAGAACAAGTTTCCGACATGCTAAAGCGCGATGTCATACGCCCCTCACCAAGTTCGTGGTCATCGCCGGTTGTGCTTGTGCAGAAGGATGGTTCAGTTCGATTCTGCGTTGACTACCGTGCGTTAAATAGGATAACTCGTAAGGATGTATACCCGATGCCTCGCATTGATGACGCGTTGGACAGTCTCCAAGGGGCAGAATATTTCTCCAGTCTTGACCTACGCTCTGGATATTGGCAGATCCCGATGCACGAAGAGGACAAAGAAAAAACTGCCTTCGCTACACCAGATGGGCTCTACGAATTCAACGTGATGCCCTTTGGTCTGTGTAACGCTCCGGCTACATTTGAGCGAATGATGGACACTGTGCTCCGTGGGCTCAAATGGAAAAGCTGTCTTTGCTATCTGGACGATATCGTTGTTTTTTCAACTACGTTTTATCAACACCTGCAACGTCTAGATGAAGTGCTTACGTGCCTCTCAAATGCAGGGCTGCAGCTGAATACAAAAAAGTGCACTTTCGCCAGCAAATCTATAAAAGAATTGGGACACGTCGTCAGCAAAAATAGAATCCAACCCAACCCAGAGAAAATTTCCGCCGTTCTAAATTTTCCCCGTCCACTACAACAGAAAACCTTCGCAGCTTCCTCGGGCTAGCATCATATTTTCGCCGCTTCATCAGAAATTTCGCAACTATTGCTTCTCCCCTGGACCACCTCCTGCGCCCTGGCATCGCTTTTGATTGGAATGAGGAGTGCGAACGGGCTTTCCAGTCCCTTAAAGTCGCCCTAACATCGAATCCAGTGCTTGCCCATTTTGATGATGCTGCGCCAACCATTCTGCACACGGACGCCAGTGGCAAGGGCATCGGAGCAGTCTTGCTACAACTTGACTGTCATCAGCGGGAGCGAGTAGTCGCCTATGCTAGTCGGGCCCTCACGACAGCAGAGCAGAACTACACCATTACAGAGCAGGAGTGCCTCGCTGTTGTGTGGGCCATTCAAAAGTTCCGTGCTTACTTATAAGGTTATGCTGGTTATCCACGCTCAAGAACCTCTCCGGACGCCTGAGACGTTGGATTCTCCGTCTCCAGCAGTATAATTTTACCGTCGCCTACAAGTCGGGAAAGAAGCACATAGACGCAGACGCCCTTTCACGATGCCCTTTGCCGCAATCGTCTGCCTCTACCTTCCCTGCAAACCACGCCACTCTATCGGTCACACCTATTCTTCATGCAATGGTTGATAATCCAGCTAACCTGGCCGGAACTCCAGCGAAGCCACACTTATTGTCGCACAATAATGGACAGGATGCAAGGCTCCACACCACCTCCCAACAGTCGCCTACGTCGACAGCTAAGGAATTTCCGGCTTGTGACTGCGGTTGATCAGTTAACCCGATACGCCGAGACATCACCCCTCAGATCAGGATGCGCCCAAGAAATCGCCGATTTTGTTCTACAATGCATCGTGTTGCGTCACGGTGCACCTCGCGTGCTTTTGAGCGACCGAGGCAGGGCCTTTTTATCTCAAGTTCTTGCCGAAGTGCTTCGAGCTGCCAGTACCGTTCATAAAACGAGTAGCAGCTACCACCCCCAGACTAACGGCCTTACCGAACGATTTCATAGGACTCTCTCCGACATGCTGTCAATGTATATTAAGCCAGACCACACCAACTGGGACCACGTTCTCCCTTTTGTAACATTTGCCTATAATACGGCTGTTCAGCGCACCACCGGCTATTCACCTTTCTTCCTCGTTTTCGGCCGTTCCCCTTACTTTGTTATGGAAACTCTTTCTTCACTGCTCCGGTGTCCCCTGCAACTTCGTTTTCCGACCAATTCATCTCACGGGTCAATCACTGCCGTCAGCTCGCCCGCCTGAACACTGAAGCCTCGCAGCAACAACGGAAAACGCAGTATGATGCCACTCACCGCGACGTCCATTTCCGCCCTGGCGATAAGGTGTTACTCTGGACGCCAATCCGCTCACGTGGCTTGTGCGAGAAGTTTTTGCACCGGTACATTGGCCCCTACATCGTCACCGAGCAAACTTCTGCGGTAAATTATCGAGTGTCCCCGGCAACTGTCTCCACAGACCGCCGCAGGCGCGCAAGTGAAATTGTGCACGTTTCTCGCATGAAGCTTTTATCGCGGCCGCTTCCAACCACGAGGTGGGGAAATGTGAGCGCTTACTCGTGTACTCGTAGACTCGTGGAACTGTCGTAGACCATGCCTATTCACCGGTCCACCGATGTGGCCAATCTCTCACCTGTACATAACCATTATAATCGTCATCTCTACATGATCATCATCATGAGTGTGTGATATGTGGAGTCACGATCCGAAGAGTAAATGCGGAACCGCTCGATCTGCTGCCTTCCTGAGAGAAGCGTCCTGTCTCCTTACAATATCTATATATTGCCATATACAATATATATATATATATTTATATATATATATACATATATATATAGAATAAGGGTAGGCAGACAAGAAAACCTGGGAAAGCAAAGGGGAATGCGGTAGGTCTTAGAAACAGATGAAGAAGTTTTTTGAGTCAGAAGGAAAGGGGTGAAAAGTGCCCGCCGGCTGAGATCCGAACCCACAACCTCCAGAATACCGGTCTGGTGCGATGACCACTACGCTACCGGCGGGGCTGTTTCCCCACCACTTTCTAGGGTTTTTATATTAAGGTATTTTTTGTTTCCTGCACTTGGGGTGGTAGCCAGCGCCACTCGGAGTACTCGTGGTGAAGGGGACGTTCTTTTTCAACCCCGGGCCATGACTCGAGTGTCTACGACATGTCGAGAGTGGTCGACCAGCGTTGAATCGTCTTAAGCTACCTTTGGCACCCAGAACAGAGGCACTCGCTATGCATGTTGCGAATCAGAAATGGGAATTGAGGGGGTCGGTGAATTAAAACAGAATAAGGGTTGGCAGTCAAGAAACCCTCGGAAAGCAAAGGGGGGAATGCGGTAGGTAATTCAAACAGATAAGAATTTGGAAAGATGGAAAGAAAGTGGAGAAGAAATGCCCGCCGGGTGCGATCCGAACCCACGACCTCCAGAATGCACACTTGGTGCGATGACCACTACGCTACCGGCGGGGCCATTTTCCCCTCCACTCTCTGGGATATTCATGTTAAAGTATTTTTTTCCGGCGCTTGAGGCGGTAATGTTTCGTTAACTCGAACCCTACGATGCGTCGCATCTACACAGGGTCCCCTCCCCGCGAGGGGAAACCCTGTGTAGATGCGACGCATCGTAGGGTTCACTTGCTGTTTCCGTTCGATTGATTCTGAAATTGCGTGAAACGTGTCGGGAACGCGTATGATTATTATGTTTTTTGATTATTATTATGTTTTATTGGCCAATCTTGGTCAATCTCTCTAAGTGGTATGCTTGGGGCTTCGCTGTCGCAACGACCTTTACTCCATCATTGTTGCTTGTAAGTGGGAGCTTCTTTTTTTATGGCAAGTGTTAATCATTGCCCCATCATGCTTGTATCAGTAGCATCTTCACGTAGTTTGAATCAGTCAAGGATATAAGGCGCGTTGGTAGCATTTGATTTTGTCTCGGTTTTGTAGCGCAGTGGAAAGAGCACCATGTACCTCGCGTTCCGCCCACACGGTCGTGAGATCGAAACCGGACGCCGCTAATTATTATTTTTTTATAGTGTAGGGGGAGGGGTGTGGGCGGCCAACAACGACGTATGGAGGGACAAGGCGAGGGAATCAGATGCAGTCGCATATAAAAGTCGGTTTCACTTTAAAACACAATTGTATTGCTAAAAGTTGTTTAGGGGCAATATTCGCCCTTTATATTGTGGGCATCCTCTATCGTTAATCCTTGGCATTAATGAATAGAATAGAATAATAGAATAACGCGTCGTCGTTATTCTCACTACTCTCGCGCAGCACCGAATTCCCTGCCAAGAGACTCTGCCCACAATAGGTTCGAGCACCGACTCTCGCCGCGCGTCTTTGTGTCAGTCACTTCACAGGGAAGCGATACCGTCCACAGTACAGGGGTTTATTACGCGGACAACCACGATACAAACACTACGCTGCACTACGCACCTAGCCCCTGGGGCATACACCCATCAACGTGTGAACAACCCGTTGTCGGGCAGAGTTAGCGTCCGCTGGCATTGGCCGGCCGCAACGCTCGCTGACATAGGGGAAGGGGGCTCTCTGTGGCCGCTACACATTTCAAGCCATTGGACTCGACCGGGCGATATCGGCGCTCGTCCGTTGACCTTAGACGGCATAAGCTGTCACAGCGCGGACGCGGGGGCAACCCACCAAGGAGTGAAATATGCCCGTGGAGACTCGCCGGACATCCTAGATAAACGCGCTGACGCAAATCAAGGCATGCGCAAATCGACACCGTGGGTGCCATGACCCACGAAAGGGGGAAACAGCGGCCAATGCAACAAACGGCCAAAAGTGGCCGAAAGGCATTCACGTACCGTGCGATCGCTGCGCGTCCCAAGGGCGGTCCTCCCCGGGGAGACTCCTGCGCGCATGCCCTGTCGCATCGTAGGGAGAGGATACAGGAGCGCGAGGATCGCCCTCACTCCACCAAGGAGGAGGACGTCGCTAGCGCCTCCTCGCCCCGATTGTAGCTTGTCCCCCACACTCCTCTATCCTTAAATGCCCCCCTGACTCTCGGAAGGCCGGCCAACAGGTACTCATGCAAAAAGAACCATCTTAATATCAGTAAAACAAAGCTAGTGCCCACCAGTCTGTACTCCAGCCCTTAAACAAAATCTGCATTCACAACGCACGCTACACATACTTAAGATATACATACACACTATGAACAAGGTGCGCAACAAGAACTGTACACTATAAATAATACTCTACTCACTTGGTGAGGGAACTAATGCTACACTATACAGATGAGGTCAAGTAAGGTTGCACTACGTACACTATTCTACATTAACACTAGCTGTTACTTGTATTACACAACGTGAGGTTAATTATAATACACTAGGTACACCTAATTACATTGCATACGCCGTATGATATTACACTACATACACCGGGATGGAAAGAATACACAGACTACACAGGGGTAGAAATATTCTTCACGGAGGTTACTGCATTGTTCGGCACTTGGAGAGCACAAAGGGGTGAAAAGTAGTTTCCTGCAGTTAGCCTTCGTGGGCGTCACATCGGGGAGCCACATTCAGCCTCGAGTCGCTCATTGCAGAGTTCTGCGAGGCGCGCAGATAATGGGCGGACCCGCAGGAGCCATTTTCACCGTTCTGTCGAGCCGTGTCGCCCTGCAAAGATGGGCCAGCAAGGCGAAAGCCGAACGCCTGCCGGGAGAAAGAAGGGGGGGGTCGGGATCTCCCCTGATTAACGGTGTCCCGCCAGAAGAGCAGCGGCCCGAGCTTCAGCCAGGCGAAAGGGGGCGGGTAGGGTGGTCGAAGGCAGCCCAAGGTCACCAAAGCCGTTCAAGGCGCCCGCATTCCCTGGAGGAGACGGGCGTCTCCGCGCTCGGTCGTCGACGTCCCCGGCCGCAGTGAGCCAGCGGACACACCAACAAACAGCGCGCGCACTCCACAAGCACGCCCCACCAGCGGGGGGAAACCATTTCGGGTCAGATGAAGCTGGCAAGCACATGCACGCAGGCACTCATACGCGCACGTCTTCAACGCGAAAACGGGGCAGCCGGGGGTGGAAGCAACCAACGGAAGCACACTTGTCCTCTTCGGCAGGCGCACATACACGTCACATTCATCAAGGCGGCAGAAGCACAAGGTTCGCCGCGGGCGAATGGCGACGCCTCGGACATAAGTTCACTCACAGCAGAAGAAAGTGCGCGCCCACACACACACCCAACGCTTGGGCCAAGAACACGCAACAAAACATCAGCATACGCAGTCCCCCGCGTGTCTGGCCCACGAAAATCGTCCTAACAGGCCGAGAAAACGCGGGGAACCAACCGACGGGTAGTTACTCACTCACTTTACACACAAAATGAACACACACAACAACAGATGATACGATGGAAGCTACCGCCAACCCCTAAATAAACACCGCTCCCTGTCTCCCCTCCCTCGTCCACGCAAGGATGAACCGGAGCGCGGCGGCGACAAGAACCCAGGAGCTGAGGGAAAACGGAGTACAGATGCCCAAGCAAGGGGGACATCACCCTCTCTAACCCAACGTTACTGCTCTGACCCGCGTCTCGCTGCCACGGAGAAACTCAAAACGAAATACAAACTATACCACCCTTAGAATTCCCAAGAAACAAAGAAGCGACGGAGGCGGCCTAGCAACAGCCCGTAGTTCCTCCCTCCACGGCGAAGGCGAAAGGCATTGCGCTTGTGTTTTTTTTCGTCTTCTCTACACTCAAAAACTAAATCTCTTTTACACTACTTCATACAGGGTGCTTGGGACTAGGCAAAGACATGCAAAATTCTTATCACAACCATACGAGCCCTACTATGAAAAGCTCCAAGCGTGTACACAAAGCGCAAACACCAACAATACACAGCAAAGAATTCACAATAAGAATCATGCGTTCTCTGACTCACATAGCGGGCTGGAGAAATGGTCAACTGGCCCACCAGGAATCGCCTCGGGAGTATTGTTGACAGGCTAGTGTGCGTGTGCGGGGTCATAAAATTGGCTATGACCGTCATCAGACCAAGCGGCTCCACAGACCAACCAACTCAGACCAAGCGACTCAGACCAACCGACTCCACAGGCGGCACGTCCTAGGACGGTCCCTCCCCGGGGAGTCTCCTGCGCGCATCCCCCGTCGCCTCGTAGGGAGAGGAGGAAGGCGCGGGAGGATCGCCCTCGCCCCACCAAGGAGGAGGACGTCGCTAGCGCCTGCTCGCCCCGATTGTAGCTTGGACCTCACAATATCAACATACGAAGTGCCGCAGCTCAACAGGCGATTGAAGGGAGAGGGCGGGCGACATGAGGAGGAGAGGAGAGGCTTTTCTCTGTCTACAACCGCAAAAACACGAGGACGTCGGCCTGTAACAGATTAGGCTGGCTTTTTGTAGCGTGAGCTACACTGGCCGAGGTTGAGCATTTTCGCGTTGCTCTTGGAGAACCGTGCTGCACATGCGCGAGGAGCAGTGACGTCTCACGGCGCACAGCTGGCGCGCCGGAGCTGCCGCCCGCCGCCTCCTCGATTGAATTGGATTGGATTGGATTAAATTAAATTGTATGGAATTGGATTGAAAATCGTTTTAGCTGCAGTAAGCGTTTTAGTTTCATTAGCTGAATAGCTAATCTTAGACCACGAGAAAACCTAACAATAACCAGCTTAACCTTAGCTCACGCTCCGTATATCCTGGCCTAGCCGAGTTAAGCCACTGCTAATTTTTTAAATGCAGAGCATTTCAGTGAACTCACGATGTCACCCCGCGTCGACGTCCGTCGTCCGCACCGTCGTTGTCCGCACCCCTCCCTACTATATAAAAAAATACTATCCGGCGCCCTGGTTTAGATTCCTCGATCCTGCGGGCGGAACGCAATGTTACATGGTGCTCTACCCACTGCGCCACTAAGCCGACACAGAATGGGAGGCTACGAACGCGCCTTATATCCTTGACTCATTCGAACTACGTCAAGAAGCTGCTGATACAACGCATTCACTACACCAACTCCCCAAACACTAAACGTTAACGCACTACACCCACCCCCTTGCTACGCTTCTACTCGAGTCCCCCTCGCGGGGAGATTGGGGCCCAATTTTTCTGCTCGGTGAGACCCATCACTTTGACCCTCAGTGTTCCTATCCCCCACAATCGTAAGAATTGTCCGGCTAGCACAGCCAACGCCAGGCGGCTGCTGCTTGTTTGGCCGAACGGAGAATCTAAGAATTTTTTCAACACACCAAAACTGAGTGGAAAAACCTATCCTTACTCACACGACCGGGGGAGTAGTACCATAAAAAATATATTCGGGGACGGTCGTCCTCGACCGAGAATGGTACGGGGTTATGGCATAGGGCATGGCGGACAATGCCCCATTACGTAATGGCCCACCATCCACAACGATTACGACGATGACGACGATGGAGTGGCTGATGTGCAGCCCACGCGCCCTGTGTCATCGCCGCTTGTACATAATTTAAATAGATCATCCATCATCTGCCATGGTTTCACTCACCTGTGTTTTGCCTCTCCGTAAGATTTTGGTGGAGCTGCTGAATATCGATTACCGTCGTGGCCCCACATTCGCCTGTCCTCGGCTCCTGAAGCGAACATCTGTTGCATCACATCGGCCCTCCCCAGCCCCGGTGAGCCCTAGACGGGATTGTCTCCAGCCAACGATCCACCGAGACCTGGCGGCATGGCCAGCCGTGACAGAACTAGGCGATGCCGGTCCCCTGCTTAGTTCTCCGCGTGACTCCAAGAGCTTTGGGACGTGGCCTCGTAGCATCGGCCAGCGTCGCTGTTCCGGGGCCGCTGCTCACCGAACTCTCCATCGCCATCCATTGTGGAAAGAACTTTTCAACCCTTGTTCCCCTCTCTCATTCGCATTTTCACCCCACCCAGCCATTGACTGCGGCCCCTTTATAGGGACAGTCGTCCTCAACCGGGGGGGTGTCACGGTACATGGCGGAGAATTCCCCATGGGGTAAAGGCCCGCCATCCACAACCACCATTGCCGTACGAAGCCGACGACGATGGAGTGGCTGGTGTGCAGCCTACGCGCGCTCTGTCATGACCCCTTGTACATATTTAAATACATCATCCATCACCTGCCTTGGTTCCTTGCGCCTGTCTCCAGCCCCCCGTAACAACATGTGGCAGTACTTTACTGTGCGTTCTGGTATCGCTCTTCTTGTATTTACTCTCGGCAATATGTACCGAATAAACAAATTTGTTGTGAAGAAAATAAGACAGTCAAGGTTTAAACCAAAACGAAGCGCATGCCCGATATGTACATGTATGGTTAAACAAGATCGTCTAAGAGCGTTCCGCTACCTTTTTTGCGGGAATGTAGGATTTGTTGTTCACTGGCTCAGTCGCGAGGATTACTCTCGGTGTTACTGCTATCACAACATTTTCGCAAGAAAAAGACAGACAGCTCCGTGCACATGGTTCTAAAAATGTTCAACCGCCATTTTCTTTTTTCTCCGCACAAGAGGAGTGCAGACCGTATTAAGTTGTACATGCAAGAAGAAAACGTCTCGGTATATCCCCTACTTGCTGTTTCAACTACCATGAAGGCTCGGCGCTACGAACAACTCAACACGTCGACTACCAGGAGGATGACCAAAGTGGAAAAATTGTATAGAAAATGCAAGGTTGGGAAATTCGAAGAGGACGCAAGCCCTGTAAAGGTGAGCGTTATTTCCTCCGCGACGTGTGCCTAGTTCTGTATGTGTGAATTTGTATTCGCACGTGTTTGTTAACGCTCTTAAGGTATCCGCACTGATTGAAAGGGGCGTTTTTTTATTATCTCATATTAGCTGAGGTGGAGGCATCCACGCCTGGGCTTTTTCTGATTTTAATTGCCTCGATACAAAGCAAGAAGGGCTTGTAAGCAAGGCACCACATAAAGTGCGCATTCTTTTTATTGAAAGTAAGCGCTCTTTCCGTAAATTTCAACAGAGCTGAGCCACCGCTCACGCTGACACATTCAAAAATATTTATGACCTCTGCCTTTGCCACGAGATGTAAGGACAAAGAACAGTGAAATCAATATGGAGGCATAGCTACACCTTAGACACTTTCAGCTACTTGGAGAGCCATAACTGCTACAGGCAGCCTTTCGAGTGGTTGTTAACAGCGGAGTTGTAGGTAGACCGTTTTTATCCATCTCCTGCGCACATCACACAGGGGAACGTAGAAAGAGTATATATAAGAGAAATGGCACATTGCGGCTAGCGCGGGCGAGCAAACAGATGTCACTATAAAAATGAACGCGGGTTACAAAGCCCCGTAGCCCAAGAAGAGGATTGCGGCCGCTGATTTACAAAATGATAGCGGCCCCAATTTATTCTGGGGCCGCAGAGTGAAATGCTGATGGCGGCAATCGCGCAGTGTCTTCTCTCTTCTTCCGCGACAGATGCCGCTAGCTTAACCATGTCCAGGTGCTTGTAACTTTATCTCGCCGCCTTAGAAAGCGGCATTTCCGCTTCTGTTATTACATCGAAGCTTTCAATGTCTCACTATGCGAGTCAGTCCAAACTGAGACGGCAACCAAGCATTCTTTAAGAGAAAGCTTTGCATCCAACCATCGTCGTTGTTAGAGGGAGAAGTGCATGACTTTTTACTCCGTGCGCGGGGCTATACTCGGTTACAACTCAAGAACGGCACCACCTCATGTAGTGTAACACTCCGCCAAAGCGCCGGACCCATGACGTCAGTGCGTGCGGGTTTTGAAAGGGGTTTGCTATGAATGCGTGAAATCGTGTGCCTTGTATCGCGCAGTTTGTTTGTCGTCACTGGAGTCGTTGTTAAGCATATTAAGTCCAAAAAATCACGGTAATGGCTCACGCCATGTTCAAAATATTCCCAGGAACGCACTACTTGCGCCGCGCAGAGAAACATCCGGCTACGGTGATAAGGCACAGCGGCAACTTCCGGTGCCGTTCTTGCGTTGTCACCGAATATAGAAGCAGGTTTTCAGACCCTCCGGCGACCTCGCAGGAACCGGCTATCAGACCTACCGATAGAGGGCGCAGTGCTTGTTAGGTTCGGGATCCTCATGTAAATAATGAAAGCCGCCGGTGGCTCATGTATCGGCGTTGCCTCCACTTGTAGCTGTCATGCCGCGTTCCTTTCATGCAGCCGCAGGGACGCGAAGTTTGCCGCCGCCGAGTGCATGCTTTGTGCTCCTTCCTTTTGTGTGACAAAAGACGGGGGTGCTTAGCCCGAGTACCTCTGTTGGTATGCGGTCGTTCGTTGACGAGCTGACGGGAAGCGAAAGGATGGCGTCTCTTAAGCCCCGGATACATGGACTCTACGAGAAAGGGTCGAGTCGACTGACCGGTTCAGCTACCTCGACGCCTCCTGCGTTTATATGAACCCCGTTCAAAGAAGCGAGGTGAAGGGAGCGGAGGGTTCCCGGAAAAATAGTTACTGTATTTTTACGATTTTTTACTAAAAGGTAGCCTAAATATTTGTGTGCGCGTTATAATCCTGCTCAAAACCGAAATAGGCTTTAAAGCGGCCAGCAACATTGCCATGCGGCGGACACGAAGTCCCCCCAAAATCCAACTCAATCAAATAAAAATAATCCTTCAAGCTAGGTGAAATAATTTCGGCGCACTAATTCCTCATTGGCATGCCGCGTACCTTGGTTGGCTGTTGCACTTTTTTTGTGCTTCTGAAATTAGCCTGTAACACCCAGAATTATGAAGATCAAAACACTTGAAATCGCTAAGGGCTTCAATGCTCCCCGGTATAACTTTATTTCCAGCAGTAGCTCGATGAGCAATCTTATGAAGCCCAATCATTTTTGGCTTCCACAGCTTCATAAGCCAAATAAAATCTCCCTCTTCCAGGTACGTGGTGTCATGCCTTTTGATCTGCGCAGTACCGTCAATTGCAAATTATTTATTTTTAATTTTTCTTCGCGAACTTACCCGCGCGTTACGATGGGGGGCGCGTTAGAACCGCGCAAATACGGTATTGTGCTCCCCGTGGCCCGTCGACTCAGCCCGACGAAGGAGCCAACCCAAGGTCGACTGGACTCGCCGCAACGGCTCTCCGAACCAACCCGTCCGCTTATACATGGGGGTGTCGAGTTCAGAAAACCTGTTTATTTCGACTCAATGCGCCCTCGTCAGGTCAATAGCCCCATTTACATTGACCCGGCGAGGGCACGTTGAGTCGAAATAAACAGGTTTTCTGAACTCGACACCCCCATGTATAAGCGAACGGGTTGGGTCAGTGAGCCGTCGCGGCGAGTTAAGTCGACTCGGAGACAGGGGGTGGGTTCGCTCGCTCGTCGTGCTGAGTCGGCGGGCCGCGGGGAGCAGAATACCGTATTTGCGCGGTTGTAACGCGCCCCCAATCGTAACACGTGGGTAATTTCGCACAGGATGATTCGAAAAAAAAAATTGACACTGACGGTACTGCGCAGACGGAAAAGACATGACATCACGTACCTGCAAGAAGGAGATTTTGTTTGGCATATGCAGCTGTGGAAGCCAAAAAGAATTGTGCTTCATAAGATTGCTTATCCAGCTCCTGCTGGTGATGAAGACATTGCGGGAAATACTGAAGCTGCTTGCGATTTGAAGTGCCTTGATCTTTTAATTCTAAGCGTTACGGGCTAATTGCAGAAGTACAAAAAGATGTGCAACAGCTGGCCAAGGTATGCGGCATGCCATTTAGGAATCAGTGCGGCGAAATTCACTCACGTGGTGTTGACGGATTGTTTTTATTGGATTGAGTTAGATTTTGTGGGGACTTTGTGTCCATTGCACATGGAAATGCTGCTGGCTGCTTAAAGCCAATTTCGGTTTTGAGCCCAATTTTAACGCCCACAGAAATACTAAGGCTACCTTTTAGCAAAAAAAGTTGCACGCTAGAATCGTGAAAATATGGTAACTCCTTCTCCGGCAATCCCCCGGACCCTGGTCTCGACTCTTTGAATGGAGCTCATATATACGCGTGAAGGGTCGAGGTAGCTGAACCCGCCAGTCGACTCGACCGTCCCTCGTCAGGCCCATGTATTAATGTAAACAGGGCTTTAGTGTGGAAAAGTCGCGCAGCGTAGTTTTTGAGGATTTGCGAAGCCGGCGTCGGGTTGTTCGTTGATGGCCATTCGCCTCGAGAATGTTCGCCTGGGTTTAGAGCAGCTATTCCCCCGAGTTTGGCGGCGGAGAGCGGCGTTCCTTAGTCTAGGGAGGGAATTATCCTACGAGTCACGCGGCGGGCAGCGGCGTCCCTTACTCTGGAAAGGGATTAGCTACGACTCCCTCATTGTGCCGGCGCGCGGCGACAAAGGCAAGGCCGGAAGGCCACAACACTGTAAGATGTTACCAGCGCGAAGACCGCGCTAAGCATTCAGCTTTGGCTTTTTGGCAGATGCCGTCTGCTCAACGTAATGCTGTGTTCACTCCGCGCGGTCAGTGACTTTAGGTGGCAGATGTCTTGTATTTGCTTGTCGGTTGGAACAACGTGCGTGGGAAACGTACTATGAGTGTATGAGAGAGAGTGTTGGGTCACGTGACCGCAGGTGGGGATGTGTGTAGGATTGGCTGGTTGTTGTGGCCAATCAATGGCTCATATTAATTATTTTAAAAGGGGTTTTCACTCAAGGCTTTCGACCGAGTCTCCCACAAAGCCATTCTGCAAAGCCTGACAGCCCTAGCCCCGGGGGCTCGTGCTTACAATTACATTCGCGATTTCCTTACCGATCGCACTGCAGTCCTTCAGATCAACGACCTACGCTCTAACATAATACACCTACCCGCAACAAGTACCCCGCAGGGCGCTGTCCTGTCACCGCTGTTATTCAATATAGCGATTACTAATCTCCCCCAGAAGTTGAATAACATACCATCCCTACATCACACTCTTTATGCCGACGACATCACCTTGTGGACGGCCGGGCGCAGTGATGGGCGCATTGAGGATACCCTTCAACAGGGAGCAGATGTCGTCGCTGCCTACGCTCGTGGTATTGGACTTGAATGCTCACCGGAGAAACCGGAGCTACTAATCCTTCCTGCTAAATGTACCAGCAGAGACACTTCTCCGGACATTACAATCCGAGTTCACGAACAACCCGTTCCCCAGGTGCAATGCCTGAAGATGTTAGGCCTATACATACAGAGCAACCGTGCTAACACCACATTCATAGCGCACCTTACTTCTCAGGCGAATCAAACTATCAATCTCATACGTCGTATAGCTACCCGAAATCAGGGGCTCAAAGAGGCATAGCGCCTTCGGCTGATACAGGCTTTCATTATTAGTCGCATCACTTACTCTCTTCCCTATTTGCTCCCTTAGCCCACCGAATTAGCTAAAAGTAATTCTCTAATTAGGAAAATTTATAAAACATCGCTGCAGGTAGCTCAGAGCACATCCACTGCCCGCCTTGAATCATTTGGGGTCTTTAACACCGCGGAATATTTGATTGAGGCGCATCTCTTAAGTCAGCTCACTCGTCTCACAGCCACGCTCTCAGGGAGAATGCTTCTCCGACGGCTGCGCCTTGACAGCCCATTCCTTATCCACGCGCCCATTCGCTTTCCCAGCCACATTCATGAGCTACTAACGGTGAGACCCATACCGCGAAATATGCACCCGACGTTTCATCGATCGCGCAGGGAGCTCAGGGCGAGGATGTTAACCAAGCGGAACCCAATCACCCCCTCCACCGTCTACGTCGACGCTACGAGATACAGGAGCCGTGAAGCTTATGCGGTAGCGGTCATTAATGGGCATGACGCCTCTCCGCTTGCTTCGCTTACTCTGTACACTAACTCCCCGGCGGCCACGGAAGAGGCGGCAGTAGCCCTAGCCTTGACCCTCAGGCCGCTCTCCTCCATCGTAATCTCCGACTCCAAAACGGCCGTTCAAAATTTCGCCAAAGGAATGATCTCGCCTTTGGCCCTCAAAATCCTTCTTCAAAGTTCTCCCACCACCCCTGTCCAGCTGGTATAGACTCCGGCCCATACGGGTGTGTGTGTGGGGGGGGGGGGGAACGAGGCAGCACACAGGGCCGCTCGAGGAGCTCACCGTCAGAGCTGGTCCTGGCCTTGAGCCCTTCCACTAAGCCCTATCAGCCCGCGACAGACTTGTTACCTTCAACGACAGAGCCTCGCACTACTACCGCCTCTCCCGCCGCCAACTACCCCCAGCCGCTCCGACCTTCTCCAACGAAGTGGAACGCCTATGGCGACTCACCCAGACACACGTACTCCCCTGCCGATATCGACTTTACCTAATCTACCCATCTTTGTACCCCACCCCTTTGTGCCCTGACCCGCGGCTCCCTCGATACCCAAGACCACAGCATGTGGCTGTGCGCCCAAAACGCATTCCCCCCCTTTCACAGACGGAGAGCACTGGGGGAAGGCGTCGTGCAGCTCGGACCGTGAGGTCCAGGCTAAGGTCATCCAGCAAGCTGCAATGGTCACCGGCCGGTTACCACCGCCGGTCACCCGCCAACCAGACTAGCGCCATTGGGCTCAAATAAAGTTTCTCTCTCTCTCTCTCTCTCGCTCTTTCTTGTACGCCCCCTTTGTAGGCGTGGTTTTTGGGATCAAAACCGGAGTGTTGGGTTTTATCAGGGGTCGGTCGAGAGGGATCTAGTTCAGTATAGATCTTGGCCGAACAGGCTGCTGCGGGCAGAGTGACATTGCAACCGTCATACTGTCCTGATGTAAATACTTGGAGTAATTTAAATAATGTAAATAAACTTAATATCCAGCAAGAAAGGCAGTCCTCATCCCTCACCTGCTTCAAGCATCGGACGTCAGTCGTGGGGGCGAGTCGAGATCGTCCTCTCGGCTCGAACTTCTTCAAAAACCTCATTATTTCGTCTTCATGATTCACCACAAAGCTGGAAAGGCGAAATATAACTGTGCTCTCACAGGGGCGGCTTTCTCTCCCTCACCCTTGGGGAGATGGCCTCCTGCCCCTCACGCTTAGCAGCGGATTCCTGTGCCTGAACCATAGAATATGTGCAATGAAACGTTGACATTCGAGGCAACACATGGGAACCACTGCTCCGATGTCGCAAATTTTATACCGAGCGGAACTGAAGTGAATTTTATATTAGAATGCCTCGGCTCGGACTTGCCATATGTAGCCAGCGTTCTTGAGTAATCGACTTGTTGTGGGATGATGACGAGCCGTTATGTCGGTAATGGTCATCTCCCTTTTCCGAAGAGTGCAGTATGCCCCGGAAGGCGGAGGAGGGTTTCCCAAAATGCAGGCTCCTCCTATGGTTGCGAGAGGCCCTCGTAAGAAAAGGGCGACTGCATGATAGTTGCGTTGTTTTCTGCGGCACGCCGTGGACTCGCAAGTGGGTTGACGTGTGTTCCTGTTGCACCACACACAAGCGCTGTCTCGTGAATAAGCTTTCTCGTGAGGGATTCCTTGGTTGCCGTCTGAGCTTGAACTGACTTGCAGACGGAGTGGACTTTGGCTCGCTGAGATTTGAATTTGACTCGCGCGCACTGTCAACTTTTGATGGCGGTGGTTTTTGACTGTGACTCGTTGCTGTTTGATTTAACACAAAGAAGCCTTCACGTACAGCCATCGTCGTTGTTAGACGGCGGGGGTCATGATTTTTGAGAAGAACGTTTTTGAGCTACTTAAATGCGGAGATTTTGTGTCTCCCTAGATTCAGCCTCAAACCGGAATCTCAAACCCGGTGCTCAAACCCGGCGTTAACTCAGGTCTCCTAAACAACCCACAATATCGTTTGCTTGTGGGTTGGTGCACGTGTGGAGTGACTATATGCAGGGTTCTCTTTTCAACTGATCGTGCTGCGTGGGAGATTGTAATGTACAACATGTGATGAAGGTGGCTTTGGTCGTACATTTACATGTATGTGCGTTCACGATTAAACTTTTCAAGTCGATATTAGCGCTCGGTGCGGTCTGTTTCTTCCTGTCCAAGTATTGGTCGCGTTTTTCGCGACATGAATGTTTAGCAAAGAAGACACGGGCTTAGTTTTACCAATTCTTGAAACAGTTTGGCCCCGATTTAAGTTGACTTCGCACCCTTCCCTTGTTGCGTGAAAAGAAGAGAGTAAAAAAACTTGCCGGCACTTAAAGTTCTCGCCGGTTGCCCCACATAAGGTCAGGAGCCTCTCACCTCCTTCATTTCTTCATTATGACGACAAGCACCCACGTCCGTTGCAAAACACCCGACAGGAGTCTAAAATTCCCTCACCAATAGGCTCTGCTACGGGAACGGTAGTGCCGCTCGCCCTGCACTTCTTCGCCTTGATAGGAGCAAGAAACTTGTAAAGAAGGGTGGGCTACATGACTGTAACCAGGACGGCTGTGGCCGCTGCACTAAGGAAGCCAAACATTAGCCGCTCTCCTTTCCCCTCCAACTAACTGGCATAGCTTTGTGCGCACCAATTCAATTTCACTACGTTGCATCTCCACAAGGAAAGTATGCTTGGCGGTGTGGATTAGTGGTCGCCCTACTTGCGCAAAGGCGTAGCATACCTGCGGACGTCGCAATTTATTTTAAAAAACGGAAATAACGTTTTTTTGCCGTACGATTGGTAGAGTGTCAACCATAGTGTCTGCTTCGGCTTGTCAGCCTCGCAAGTTAAGCCGTGTGGTAGCAAAACAATATCCCCGTTCATTGTGGTAGCAAAACAATACCCCCGTTCATTGCAGAGCCCCCCCGCCCGTGGTCAGTAAAAGTAGGACAATGGGGAGGTCGGTGGAAGCACGAATGCTGGGCGCGAGTAGTGGCATCGGGGAGTGGCAATATCAGGTGGGAAAATTGATGGGGCCTGAGCTAGGCGACAACTGGCGACTTACCTTGTATTACCGTAAAAACCCGCGTATAATAGCCGTATAATACGAGGTGTAATTCGGGGACATCAAAATCAGAAAAAAGTTTTCTGCATATAATGCGAGTAAAGAGCACATAAAACATTTGACTGCAGTTACCCCCAGTTTTCGCTGGCACCGTCTCCCGACGTCCATCGTCAGGGTCGCTGCCGCTGTCTGAAGTGCTTGTCAGTAAAACCGCTCGAATGCCGCACGGCAGCAGCTCCTCGGATGCTGGCCCACATCCGCGTCCAGCCACAAAGCACCGCTGGGACCCGGTCAGCCATTCGGTGGAAGTCCTCATCCACTCTTGGTACGAGATGCAGCTTTGGGCTTGTTGAGCAAGCGGTTGCATGATGTCATTCCTCCGCTCAATGAGTTCGGTGCGGGGTGGCAACAACTTCTTCACATCGGCCAGGGGGCAGCGAAAGGCGTCCAACACGAGCACTGACGGAATCCCCAACAGTGCTCCAGGCCGCCGACACCACACAAACTTTATCATCAAGCACCAGTGCTTTCTCCACCCACAATGCTGCCTTCGGTAACGCCGAACTGCCGTCCTCAGCGCAATTTCTGTGTCTCGGCACATAAAATAACTTTTCTTTTAATTGCAGCCGAATACTGTTTTATGCACCCGACATCTTGATAGACTTGCGGTGAACGTGCCGAGATCCTCGCGTGTCAAAACAATCAAAATGGCGCCGGCTGAGAGAAGCAGCGCGTAACGCCACAGCAAGATGGCGCTCCCTCCGGCGACAACTGGAAAACTTTGGGATCCACATATTACGACCAAATTTCGGTAAAATTTGGAAAAAAACCTCGTATTATACGCGGGTTTTACGGTATTTACGGTGTGAAATAGCTTCATCTTTGCAGGCACGTCAAACCCGGCCATAACGAACCCGGATAGAGCGAATTATGCTATATATCGAACAAAAATAAATCAGTTACGAAAATACACGCGAAACGTATTCCTTATTACAAACTCCACATCTGATATATTGAACTCGGCGTGCATAGAATGGCCGCCAAAATGCATGATCTAGAAGCGGCGATTGAGATGTTGATTGGCCGCGACCACTGAGCAAAGGCCGCGACCGATACATGGCGCCTCCTATGGAGTGACATGACGCCCACACTTTCCGTAACTGTTTCCGACGCGCGAAACTCATGACGGAACCCGCCCAGTGAGTGAGTCCGGACCAAGACGGCAGCTCGCCAACGCTCCCGATGCTGTGCCGATAGCAGTGTCCTTCGAAGATGTCCCGAGTGTCGACGACGACGTTGCCGTCACGGTAAACACCTCGGACGCGGGCACCGTCAGCAGCACCATTGTAATGCTGCTGAAAAGCACCGAGGAAGCAGAGGATTTCGCGATAGAAAGCCGTCCGAAGCTTAATGAAGTGCTTTCGGCAGTCGGTGTCCTCCGCCAATATTTATTCGATATTGAAGGACACGGACTCGAACTGGTGCAAGGAGTGTCTCGTGTAAGGAATGCTGTGCTAGTTGACGCTGCCAAAACAAAAAGGAAAACAAAAATTGCCCCTTTTTTTAAATAGGCAGTCAAAGCGTTAAGGCAGAAAGAAGCTTTGATATTTTCAATAAACCGATTGTTTTGTGTATGGCAATGACATACGTGTTTTTGTTCGTTTCTCCATGTGGGGATGTCAAGGGGATTCCCGCGTATTGCAAACTCGTAACAATAAACTCGTTATAGGGGGGTTCGGCTATATCGAACTATTGGATATATCGAACTAACCGTGGCGCATATTGCAGTTTGCTATAACCGGGTTTGACTGTATTTGTAATATACTTTTGTGCAAGAGTGAATCGGCACCCGCCACACCTTCTATAGTAACGTTGCAGAAACATTCTCTTGTTCTAGTGTGTACAATGCAGGCAATAGCACGCCCCTCGCATAGCTACTTTTCATTTCTAACCACTTTTCGGAAAACTCACTTTGATTTTGAGTTAATATAGCGCTACTTCAAACCACTGTGCTTTATTCGCAACAATATTTTCGTTAGTTTGAGCTTTGCTAATAGCTATGAACTGTTTTGTCGACTGACTGAATCCTGGTCATATCACCACCATGCCGGCAACGGTTCTGTCTGAGTTCAATTATTTCCTGTGGCACTGGCGCTCACGTGAACTAATATTTACGTGTATTTTGCATTTATTTAGCACCACACACACTTATTTTTTCGATAAGAAAAAATTCGCTCTAAAGGGGTACTGACACCAATTTTCGGCGTTAATATTATTGGAGAGTTCGCTTCCTTTCTCAACAGAATACAATGGCTGAAATATGAGCGACTAGCGACGCGAAGAGCATACTTTAATTGGATTTCATTTATCGCGCCCATGGAACAGCACGCGGAGCGGCACTCAGCAAATGGACATCAGCGTGACATCATCCCGTGGTAGCCAAAAAAAGTGACGCGGACAGCGGTCGTCAAAAACTCATGAAGTCACTTCATGCGGGCGGCTTCGCGAGCGGCGATTGGGCGCCGGCACATTCACAAACGGGTGCACGTAGCCAGAGCTACAGACATAACTGCTGTCCAGAAAAGAACTGGTAGCAAAAATTAAGTTGCACGCATGGAAAAGGAAGCGATAATATAGCCCTGAATCGCAATATATATAAGTCGCCATCTGGACTTTTATTGAAAGCGGTCATCGAATTTCCACCGCGTTGGTAGGCCTAGCACTATCAGGCAGCTCAGGCAACAACCCCCCCACCGGCCTCCGAAGTGCTTTGACGTCCGCACAAAGCGGTGAGGTCATGCCGAAATTCTGTCGTATCATCGTATGCGCCCTTCGGGATGAAGGCGCGCGGAATTGAAACAAACGATTATCAGGCCGATATGTAAATAATTATCGCGCCCTGCAGTATTTAAAGGGCTGTGTCGGGTTCGCCGGACCATTGAGCATCGATAAAAGCAATAAAAATGCAACATAAAATTTTCCTGTCAGTACTCCTTTAAATCTACCTACGGCCTTCAAACTTTTTACAGCTTTTTTGGTGTATGCGGGTAACCCGAGAAGACCTTGAGTGCAGGTTTTTAGAGTCGTCTGACATATAGTCGACTTATCGGAAGCGTTCAGGCCTCGAAGACAAGTTGCTAACCTGGCCACATTTTTCTCTTTTTTACAGCTGTGCAAAGATAAAAGCAAAGATTATACACTCTCGGTTGTTGGGCCACAGCAAGGATTTAGGACTTGGAATGACACCTCCGAGAAAAAAATTTATTTTTTTGAAACAAAGGAAAGCCTACGTGAGAAGGTAACAGAGCTTTACATCTTGTTAGGAGAACATAAAAAGACTGCTTATAAGGCGGTCTGATGATGTTTGCATATTGTTGCTGTGTGGTGCTGAGAATGAAGGATATTTTTTAATCATAGCCACCTTTCACCTTTCGCTAAAATACTTAACTCTTCCTTTTTTATAAACCATGAGTGCGGCCCCAAATGTGAAAAAAAAAGCTTTTCCATTTTCTTACGGAAGAGAACCTTAAGCACTCCTTCTTGCCGTTCAATAAAGCTCGAGTACAGACACTGCTAAAAATCGTTATCAAACGAAGCACGGTTTAATGTAACACTTCTGCAACGGAAAGCAAATAAATTAGCTCCCGTTTAGAAACCTGCGGGACTTATACGACCTTATATAAACCCGTTGGAGCTTCTCCCCGCAACGATTGCAGTGGTTTGTTGTTTTGTACATTCTAAAATATGCTTTCCGACAAAACGCCATTAGTAAAGGTATAGACAGACGGGAAAGTGATTTCGAAGTTAAACAGTGCCTTTCCACTACGGAAAAGTGGAAGACTGCGTCGACTCAAGGCCAATCCCCGTAGAGAAGAGACGCCAAAAACACCTGAAAAGAAGATAGACATGGACATTCATTATCGCGTTTAGAAACGACCCAGTGCTAAAGCGTCTTCAGATAAAAGCGCAGATAGCGCCATATGAAGAAAGCTGCACCAACGCGTGCACACGCCTCGCAGAGCCAAATATGTTTTAACTCACTCCCTAATGCCCTTCCCTCGCTCACTCGCTCCCTAACTCACTCTCACTCACTCACTCACTCACTCACTCACTCACTCACTCACTCACTCACTCACTCACTCACTCACTCACTCACTCACTCACTTAACACTCTCACTCGTAAACTACGCTATATGATTTCCCCGAAAGCGAACCATTCGCCGGTCCACACTGCGCGGGTTGCAATGACGTATACCAGCGGCGGTTTGTACCTCTCCGCTAGTCTGCACGCCACTGGTATGCGCACGACAATCTGTGGGGCACAACATACGGGGCATGCTGGACTTGCAAGCCTTTCCTAGCGAGGTAGCGCAGCAAAAAGCATGAGGGGGACTACAGCGTGCTGGCTAACAACAAAGTGATATACGAAAACAAAAAAATAACGCAGTTTTCACTAGGGGTGCAAGGCTGGAGAAACAGCAGGAGGGTTTGTAGAAGGGCTATTTGGTACATACTATGGATTGAACAGCGCTAAGAAGGGACAAAGTGAAGGGCAACGAACACGGACGCTGACTAACAACTGTTTACCACTAAGAAAGAATATTTATAGCGGAACAAGACGATCATGGTTTTGCGTTTGCATTGCGGCACGTGTGACATAGATTAAACAGGCTGTGCAAGCGCGCATCTAACATGGAAGCGGTCAGCAAGATAAAGCGTGAAACTCTCCAATCTCACCAAATATGCGATTGCCCAGAAGTGCCACGAATTGTGTGCTTATGCATGATGATCTTCTGCTGTGAATGAGGAATGCCTTGCATATCTCACGTGTGCGCTGGCCTCTGTACCTTTTTAAGCTGGGCAAGCATGCTGCTCGTTCCGGTCTTCCTCGAGTTTGCATGTTCGAGTAGGCGGTCGTTGATACATTGTCCAGTTTGGCCAATGTACAAGTTTTGCAGGACAGTGGATTTTCTTAGATGATGGGCTCACCGCACATTGCAGAAAGCGTTGCGTCACTTTCAGTACAACCTTCTGCCCTTTCTCTTGGGTGATTCTTCTCCACAACCCATTCAGCTTGTTGGGCGCTAAGAAAAGGAGATCAACACCTGAGCGGCAACCAATCTTTTTCAGGTCGTGGTTTACTCCGTGTACGTAGAGTACGACTGCAGAAAGACCGGTTGACTTCGAGCAGGTTCCCCTGCGCAGCTTTCTCGTTCGCGCGCTCGAGGGAATCTCCTTTCTGACAGATCAGGTTTCCCAACTGAAGGAGGAGAATGAACGGATGCGCAGGGAAGCGGGGGCGAAGGCTGATACACACGCAACTGCTGTTAAATCGCTGCGGCAGGAAGTGCATACGCTTCGCAACGAGCTGACGCGTCAATGGACTGAATCGACGTCGTTTCCTACTCTGGCGGCCAATACCAGTAGGCCTGTCTGGCCTCCGCAGCCGGGCTTTGCTGGTGCGGTAGCGTCGCGGAAGTCGTCCGCCTGCGCTCTCCCACCCGGCTACAAACCACCGCCGCTTCCGGCGCTCTCGCTGTCTGTATCCGGGCCCATGGGGCCAGTGCAACCGAGATTGCCCGGAACTGCTGCCAGGATACGCCTTCGCAATCGTCGACCACTGGTGAGAGCCCACCACTTCTACATGCAACAGGCTCTCGTCGTCCAACCAAAGAACGATCACCGGCGTGCTTTGGACTGGCAACAAGTACAACGTTGTCGGTCGCGAGTCAACATCGGCGATCGAAGGCGCTGTTCGTGACAAAGCTGGCTCCTGAAACATCGTCTTCCCAGGTGTCGGCATATGTTTCCAGCGTGGCGATCGCACGGTTAGCGTGCAAAAGGCTGAAAACCAAGCACGAATCCTATGCCTGCTTTTATGTTGCAGTAGACGACGAAACTTTTCAGAAGCTGCAGGACCCGGGCCTATGGCCGACAAACAGCATCTTTAAACCTTTCCAGGGGATTCTTCATGATCGTCAGCTGCACGCATCTGAGCTAGAAAATGAACAGGTAACTCATGAATAGGTCCCTTAACGTTTGGTATCGAAATGTCCGTGGTCTAAGGACTAAAGCGAAAGTTTTTTGTAATGTATCTTCCTCAATTTTTTTTGTGATTGTTCTTACGGAGACCTCGCTCTTACCCTGTATATCGTCAAAAGATTATTTTCCGCCTTATTACAATGTGTTCCGCCGTGACCGTGCCACATTCTAGCCCTAAACGCACGGGAGGGGGAGCTTGGATAGCTGTCAATAGCTCATTCAGATGCGCGAGGCGCGCAGACCTGGAGACAGAGTATGAGTCTGTCTGGGTTGACTTGTGTGCATCGGTGGCGAACGCGTCCTGCTTGGTGCTATTTTACTTAGCTCCTAACATAGCTCCGGTTTCTTTTCAAACTTGTTTAGCATCGATTGAAAATGTAATTTCCTCTCGTCCTAGACACCGTATCGTGATTCTCGGGGACTTTAACTCGCAAGGAATAGAATGGGGTTACCTTAGTATTTCTCATTACAATAACTACGTTCTTCAAAAGGCCTCAGTCTTACTGGACTTCATTTCATTTACTGGTCTTGAACAGTGCAACCCACGTTGGTTACTCGGCTCGGAGGCTTACTTGACCTTTGTTTTTCAAACATTGAAAACTACAGTGTCAACATAAGCCCTACTGGTTTGGTTACCCCGGACAATTACCATCTACCCTTATCCATAGTTCTACCTATTCAAAGTCATGTACAAAGGACAAGCCACGTGTTTCCGAATCCCCCTGCTATAATTTTGCTGCAGGTGTCTACATCAGATTTTACCAGTACTTGTCGAATTTTGATTGGTCGGCAATCCTCACGTCAAATGACCCAAATTTTCAGGCCAGCCAATTAACCAAAGTACGTCAGGAATGTATGTGCAAATATATACCACTAAAGAAATCTAAATCTTCGAAGTATCCTTTCTGGTTCTCGAGTGAACTCCGGTCGGCACTAAAAGGCAAAGAGCGTGCCCACAGGAAAGCTCAAAAGAGTGGGAGACAAAATGGAAGTTAGAGTTTCAAAAATACCGGTCACTCTGTAAAAAACTGTATGATCGTGATCGGGCCTGCATACATTACGTCCATATAAAGCAATCTTAAAAGGAGCCCCAGAGATTTATGGAAATATATCCGCAGTAGGTCACCCCAGCATAACACTGAATGCATTAATCTTCTTAACTCCGATGGAGTAATCATTGATGACATCCCTGCCGCGTTCGCTCAGGCAGTTTGAAACGATGTATAGAGATACCTGCGAAGTTCCGTCAGCTCCGATGTCCAATTGTCGCAGTACGGCACCGAGCACGGCATTTGTATGGAAGGAAATGGTGATGAAGAGCCTACGAGACGCGAAGCCCTCGCTAGCCTGTGGCCCAGATGACATTCCCATGGCACTACTCACGGCTTTCAGTCCTATCCTCGCTCCAGTGCTTGTATGTGTGTTTCACAACTGTAATTAGTACTGGCACGTTTCCTAAGTGTTAGAAAATTGCTAATGTTGTACCTGTACACAAATCCGGGTCAAAAAACAGATGCTAAAATTATAGACCGATTTCCCTCCAGTGCCGTGCATCTAAAGTTTTTGAATCTATAATTCATTCCCTCATTACATCCAGAGTAAGATGTGAAATTATTACAAATCAACATGGTTTTATACTGTGGCCGCTCGACCACTACAAACTTAGTTTCTTTATGGAACATGCGTCAAAGGCAGTGGAAGACTGAGGCCAACTTGACGTGGTATACTGTGACCTTAGCAGGCGTTCGATGTGGTTTCCCATTCATTGTTGTGTAAAAAACTTCCCCACCTTGACATTCCCGATCCGTTGCTAGGTCTGCTGCGTGACTACCTTACCAGTCTTCACGGCTACGTTCACTGTAACGGGCTACACTCCGGAACGTACTCAGCCACCAGCGGGGTGCCTCAAGGCTCTGTCCTTCGACCTCTTTGTTTTCACCCTTTGTCAACGATGTTTCGACAGCAATTCAGTACTCATCGTTCTTGCTATACGCAGACGATATTAAATATTCAAAAGTGATTGGCAACATCTCAGACTGTGCACAAACTGCAATATGGTATCGCCGCGTTTTCGGACTGTGCAGCCGAAATAAGTTGATATTTAACAGTGCAAAAAACCAAAGTGGTGTCGTATACCCATAAAACAGATGATATCAATTTCACCTATCGTATAAGCGAAGATGATCTGAATCGGGTATGTCAAATCAGAGACTTCGGAGTTTTGTTTGACTCTAAGCTCACATTTACAGCCCACACTAATGAATTACCCGTCGTGCTTTACGAACACTAGGTGCAACATGTCGTGGCTCCGGAGAATTAAACTATCCAGACACATTTCTTCAGCTCTATACCTCAATGTGTCGCCATCTCTTGAAAAACTTATCCGTGGTCTGGAATGCAACGTGTCGGTCCAACGCCACGGCATTGAGAGAGTGCAAACTAAATTTCTCTCAATACTAAAACATAGGTACGCTAATGCGAAGGCTAAAGATTATCCTGCTGTTGATGCCGCCAGCTTGCTTGTAATGGACCCACTACACAGCCGGAGGGCCAAGGCTGACCTTTTATACTTGTACAAACTGGTCCACAGCCTCATTGATTGTACAGAGTTGTTGGGGTGCCATAAATTTGAGAACCCCCGACAGGCAACACCAGGGCACCTTGATCGTTTCCTGTCCCCGCCCGTGTCAAGAGTCCCGTGGGACGCATTCAGCACCTATACAATAAGCACACAGAAAGTTTGTACGTATTCCATCGTCCCTTTCCAGCTTTTTGTAAGGAACTGCGTAGCTTGACAAAGCAGGGGTAGTTTGCTTGCCCTAGCATGTAACTTCAACTGACACACTTTATGCTGCCGGGGTTGGGTTTATCTATGTATCATGCTAATTGTTTCGATGATTCACTTGTGTATGTAAGTTCTATGCCTTCATTGTGGCGTAATTTTTAGCTAATATCTTTTTTTCGCTTAACATGGTTCAGTGTACAGAGTTTTAATCATGTCTTGCTGTCTTACACTTGCCTTGTTTGCATATGTGCGCGGGTCATGTGCGTGTGTCGGCGTGTGTGTATCTGTGTCTCATTCTCGTTCAGACTAACAATGCTATTTTCTATATTTTCTGAGATATGCACGTTTCCTGTCCGCACCAGCACATCGTTCCTGGACACACTATTAAACAATTAATTGCTTGATTCAATCGTCATTTTATTATCTCTGCGATTTGTTGTCTGATCATTTATGTCTATACTCCTGCCATTGTTTTTTTCGCTATTTTTCTGTCAAACGTGTTGCTATGTTTGTTGTGTGTCTCGGCAAGATGGGACATTGCAAAGGCAACTCTCGTTTACCTATAGTTTATTGCAGCTGTAACTTTTCAGAAATATAAACTCTCGTTTTATATGTACACTCTGTATCTATCATATGCACTGTGTATTTTGCTGTATATTTCCTTTTCTCAAGTGCCTTGAACGTTTCGCTGGCCGAGTGCCATACATTGCAACACTGTTTTTTTTGCTTTTTTCTGAATTCTGTAAGTATTTTTTCTTTATTTTTTCTGTCATATCGAGGATTTTGTTTGTTGTGCCGTGCTGTTCTAGTTTCTTTTATAATGTTTTGGATATGGTGTGCCATACCAAGACCTTAGGGTTGTTCCTGGGCACCGAAAATAATGGTTGATTGATTGATTGATTGATTATTATTTATTCTTATTATTAATTATTATTATTATTGGTTGCATGATGGCGCCCAGTAAGGACAAGTGCCTCCTCTGCCGCCTCGCTTTCTTCTGCAGGCAGGAGTTTTTTCGATGTTCTTTGTGTAAACGCCGGTGCCCACGGAAAGTGCATTGTTCTTCCGGACGAGGAACTGCAGCGTTTGATCTCCAGTGAGCAACCATTCGTTTGGAATCTTTGTGCGGAATGCGGCGTCACGCGCTAGGTTTAGCGACCCCGGTGACCAAGCCAGCGAAGACGGTGAGGCAGCGAACATCCCGGCCAAACGAGTGGCGTTCCCCTGTCGGAGCAAGCTCAACCCTTCGGCGGACCTACGTGCAGAGGTAGCTGCGTTGAAGAATCTTCTGTCCGAAGCCTGCGCCAGCCTCTCTTTTCTCGCGGATGTTGTCACCGAGCTGCGCGAGAAGAACCGGCTTCTGCGACGGGACAATGTGGCTGGACTTGCCCATCAGGCAGCAATTCGTCGCTTCCCTGCCTGAGGAGGTTCGCTGCCTGCGAGGGGAGCTCGCGCGTCCCCGGCCTTCTCCGCCTGCTTCCCCGAAGCCTTCTAATCCTTTCATGCCGCCGGTGACGTCACCGCAGTCTGGTATCCCTACGAGGTCGTCGTTCGCCGAAGCCGCCGCCGGTGCAGCTGGTGAAGGTGCCCCCTTCCTGTCCTTACCACCGCTTCGCCGTTCGTTGACCGCCCCAGCAGTCAACCTGCTATGGCCTTGAGCACTTTGGTTTTCCCTTCGGTCCACCCTCTGCCCCCGCCTCCTATGTCCGACACTGCGTTTAATGGCCCGCCGACGAACTTGCAGAAGAAAAGGAGCCCTCCCCTCGTGGGTGCGTCGGAAGCTCTCAGTTGGTTGTTGTACACCGACCACCAAGCTCCAGGGCCATCTTTGTTTCAAAACTGTCGGCCAACACCACATCTGCTCAACTGTTGCCCACTTGTCAACTGTGCAAGTTACGCCATTGTCGTGCAAACGCCTTAGGACCAAGTACGACTCCTATTCTTCTTTTTGCGTAACTGTTAACGAGGAGTGTTTTAGGCGCCTGAGCGACCCGTCTATGTGGCCAAAAGGCTGCCTTTTCAAGCCGTTCCAAGGGAAGGTCCACCCCGGTATGCTGCACAGCTGTGAAATAACTGAGAATGATCAGTAAGTACGAGAGTATCGACATATACTATAAAAACACTCGAGATCTACGAACTAAGTCCTCTCAATTTATTAGAAATATTGTATGCTTAAAGTTTCTGCTATTGTCATTAGCGAAACCTGGCTTTCCGAGGATATCTCGTCTTCCGACTATTTCCCTTCTAACTATCAAATCTTTAGAAGCGACAGAAAATTAAATGGACCTAAACAAAAAGGCGGCAGGGTTCTCATTGCCGTTGACATTCAGTGCAGTGCATGCGGCGTGCAGACCTCGAGACCCTAGACGAATCAGTCTGGCTTGAGGTAGGCCTCACGAGGGGCGAGAGGCAGCTCATCGGTGCATTCTATATATTCCCGGATGTATTACCTTCTGAATTTAATCGAACACTCACATCCATAGAAAATGTCTCAAATGCGCACTCCAACCATAAGCTCATTATTCGTGGGGACTTCAACACCCCAGGTATTCGCTGGAACAGTCTTTCCTTTGAGCACAAAAACCATTATGCAGCGCAGAAATGCAGCATGCTATTAGATTTTTAATCGTTCACCTCCATGCAGCAGTTTTGCCGCATAGAAAACTCTTGTGGTAATGTTCTAGATGTCTGCTTCTCAAACTTAAAAAACGTACAAGTGTGTGCTTCCGAAATATCCCTTGTGCACACCGACAAGTTTCACCCCCCCTCTTATTGTCTCTGTCTCGGTCGCGACCCAGCATCGCTCTGGCGGTGTTGACAATTGTGCAGTCCCGCGATATGCTTTCAAGCGTGGAGATTATGCTGGGCTGTATCACTTCTATTATTCGGCTGAATGGTCAAAAGTTTTGGATGTCAATGATGTTGACGAACAGGTTCGACGTTTTACCGAAATCGTCATAAGTGGCATGGAAAAGTACCTCCCTGTTATAAGCCTGTTCCTTCCAAATTTCCCCAATGGTTTTCTAAAGAACTTCGAAGTTCGCTAAAACTTAAGGACAGCGCCCACAAAAAGGCCAAGCGTTCTGGGCTTGACAAGTGGGAAGCGAAGTTTAGTCGATATCCCTCACTTTGTAAAATCCTCTACCGGCGTGACCACCAGCTCTATATAGAATCAGTAGAGGCTGCTGCGTCTCAGAGACCGGCTGAATTCTGGAGGTATGTACGCGGCCGTTCTAAGGCGTCTAAAGAACACGTTAGCCTGCCTAATTCCGATGGTGAAGAGGTTGAGGATGTTGCCACCAGTTTGCTCAGTACTTTCATTCTGTCTTTCAACTGCCAGATGGCAACGAGGAACGCCTGTCGTTTGATAACTCTAATTTTAACACACTTATGTTCGATGAAAAGATTGTCAATGATAGCCTTCAACGGATGAAAGCCTCATTTTCCTGTGGTGCAGATGGAATTCCAGCAGCCCTCATGAAGGCTTACGGCCAACATTTTGTGCCTGTCTAACTTCCATTTATAACAACTGCTTACTTTTAGGTAAATTTTCTCGTGAATGGAAGATCGCTCGAATTTTTGCAATATTTAAGTCTGGTGATAAGTCAGCCGTTTCTAACTATCGCCTGATCTCACTCCTTTGTGTCGCCTCAAAACTCTTTGAGTCAGCTCTGCACAAAGTTCTTGCTGCCTGCGTCAACAACGTTGTGATACCAAATCAGCACGGCTTTTTCTCGGGTCGATCGACGGTCACAAATCTTGCAAGCTTGATGACACAGGCTTCGGCTGCAGTTTGTGAAAACGGCCAGTTGGACGTTATTTATTTAGACCTCAGTAAGGCGTTTGATGTGGTGAACCATCAGTTATAAATTAACAATCTTGCTAAGTCCGGTGTAGACGCAAGCCTTGTTGCCTGGTTGTCCAACTATCTCCTTGACCGGTCCTTTTATGTAGTTGTTAACTACAAAAAAGTCTAGTGTTTACCCTGCAACAAGTGGTGTACCCCAGGGTTCCGTGCTGGGTCCATTATTGTTTTCAGTCTTTATCAATGATGTGTGAACAGTGTTACCTAACTCTTCTTTTATTCTCTATGTTGATGATGTCAAACTATTTAGGCACATTAGCGGTGTTCAGGTCTACTGTGGCTTGCAAATTGATCTGTCGGAATTGTCGGTCTGGTGCAGGAAAAACTGCCTAATTTTAAACCCCACTAAAACAAAGGTTGTCACCTACAGCCGGAAAACCCACCATCTGCTGTTTTTCTACAGTATTGAGGGAGCTCCTCTGCAAATGGTTGAGGAGATTAGGGACCTAGGAGTGCTTTTCGACAGTACCCTCTCTCTTTCTCCTCATATTAGGCTCGTCACCCGGCGAGCACTCCGAAGTCTTGGAAATGTGCGTCGGGTTACAAAGGAATTCTCTTCTCCAGATCCATTTCTAATGCTATACAATGCAATATGTATACCACAGTTAGAATATGCTTCTGTTGCCTGTAACAGCATCTCCAAATCTAGTAGTGAATTAATAAAACGTGTGCAGAAGCAGTTTTTATCCATATTTAAGCACCGTCATCACAATCAGTTTTCATCCTGATTCTGACTTACCCATAGTCCCTTCCATCCCTTCCTTGAACTGCAGACGTATGCGTGCAGACCTTACATTTCTTCACAAAATTGTTCATGATGACCTTTCTTGCGCAGACCCTGCTTAACTGTTTAGAGTTTAGTGTACCACAAAGGCCCACCAGGTCGCATCGCCCGTTCTTGACCGGCTACGCGCAACTCCAATCATTCTCCTGTGCGCAGAATACAGAATTGTTACAGCCTCTTCTTTGAACGCCTTGACATCTTTCAGAAATCCTTTACAATTTACCGTACAGCGCTGTTGAATACAGTATGTCAAACATCTATGATATGTCTGTCGTTCGTTTTTTTTCTGGTACTTGGTATCTCTGCGGTTGTGTCTATCCAATTGATAGATGCCTATTTTTGAAACTGTTTACTGTCATTTGTTCGTCTTACCATTTGTCTCTACACTCTTGCCATTGTTTTTGTGGTATTACTGTCAAACTTTGTTGCTCTGCCTGTCGTGTGGCCTTTACGACAGGCAGAGCAACACAGGCATCTTCTTTTTTATTGTTTTAACCTGTACCCAGGCTTGGCCTGTTTTTTATTTCAGTCATTTTCACCACTTCAATTTGTGTGTGTCTTGTCGCTTGTTTGTTTCTTGCTATATGTTTCTTGTATTTTATTTTATGTAACTATCCGTGTGCCAGCACTCAGGCCTCTGGCTGTTCCTGGGCACGTAAATAAACATGATTGATTGATTGATTGATTGATTATATTGATCTCTCAACAGTCTCAACAAAATCTTCATTTCTTCTCTACGTTGGTGATGTTAAATATTGAGACAAATTAGCGGTGTTCAGGACTGCCGTGCCCTGCAAAGTGATGTGTCGGAATTATCGGACTGGTGCAACAAAAACTGCCTGATTTTGAACCCTGCTTAAAACAAAGGTGTTTCCCTGCTTAAACAAAGAACGTGGAGTCCTGGATTCATTTATACGTATTACATAAGAAGCTTTCAATTTTTGGAACTTCCTAGCCAGAAGCAACAACCCGCCCTTGCGAAGGATTTACACAGCAGGCACCTTACAGGCGTAACACCTAAATGTTGTAACCTGCTATGGCAAACTTTCCATTTTTTTACATCCAGGAACAAGAGATTGTGGTTGAAAAGCCGTGACATGACACTCCGAAGGCTGGAAGTTAAACCATCTTGATATGCCGCATTGTTGTTTTCTATTCTTACCCACAGCTGTATAACCAGAAGCAACAGTGCGTGTTTGGAAATCAGCCGACATGGTACCCTTACAGGGTGACGTAAACCATTTCTATCTGCTTCAGAAGTATTTGGCAATTATTACTACAGCTCTTCAACCTAAACAACCTTCAGCCACTGCTATGAAGCCTATCCCACTCTGTCACCATTTCTGGAGCAATCCCAGGCGGCACAGAAAGGGTGCCCCAAGACCGGCCCGTCTACGGCCGCTTTCTGGCATGTCTGGCCAGCATCCAGGTTCTGACAGCCACTGATCATGCGTTGAACGGCCAACATGTCGGCCACCAGCGCTTCGGTATTTTTCCTCCGCCCGTGTCCGGACGCACAACGGCAGCTAACCGGCTGCCAGATATTGAGTTCTCTTACGGCTGCCGATGTTGAGAAAGAGAACGGCGGAAGTACCGCCTTAGGGCATCCGTTTTTTCTTCGGGAAGCGGTAATCGGCCGAAGCACGGCAAGCGACCGGCCACAGAATATGCGTATTCTTGCGGCAGTTGGTGTTGGAAAGGAGACCGGCCGGAGCGCGGCTGCCGTGCATTCATTGTTTCAACGGTGAACCGCGCGTCCGGCGGTAGAATACTCGTTTTCTTCAGGTAACCACTGTTATGAAGGATACCGGCCGACGTACGGCCCCAGAGTATACGTTTATCATTCGGTTAGCTGTCCTCGGACGAATTACGGCAAGCGAATAGCCACAGAATATTTGGCAACCGGTGTTCAAGAGGAGACCGGCCTGCGTCAGGTATCTGGTTATACGTCATTTTTTCGGCAAACGGCATACAGCCGAACAACGGCACGTGCCTGGGCACCGAGAATTCATGCGCAGACGTGTTTGGAAGGAGACCGACCGGTTTTTTCCTGGGGGGAGAAAAAGCAGTTAGGGAGCCAAACGACGGGGACGCGTTTTTCATTCGCTCCGTGTTTCTACGTTTTAAATGAACGAACATCGTTTGTCAAACAGTTGAGTGTTCTCGGTGAACGGGCAAGGTGCAAGGACTCACTGGACATTAGCAGGGAACCTTTTAGGCAATTGAAATGTCATTTATTGCCACAAGAAGTCTGTGCCACACCGACGGGTGAGCTAAGCCTCACCAGTCATCGCCGCTACCACGCCTCTGCCGCCGGCTTCGTCGACGCATCAGCTGGAGGCTATTCGCCCCCTCAAGAAATGGAGACCATTGGAGACATCGACCCGGCAGAGATGTTCGATCCGAGATGGCGATGGTTCACCAAAATAACTGGCCTTCAAGGGAGTCGAGCAAGCGGCTACCACGCAGGAGCTATACCGCCACCATGTCAAGGACTCCCCACCAAAGAAAGGCAAGTGCGAGCAAAAGTGCAGCTTATTCTGCTGTCGACAAGCAATCTTGCACTATGTTGTTGGTGATAAACGTAGAAGAGACTCGCTCGTGCATTGGTAGGATCAACTTCATGCCCTGCACTATGTTACTTCACGGGATTTTACGACTGCCTATTTAGAAAAAAAATTATTTTAAATTTGCGATAACAACAGAGCCTTGTCACTGACGAAGCCTAGCTGTTAATATAGTTCCCATGTTTCAAGGTGAGCTTTGCTACTCTTGGGATATGACTCATTTGGTTAAACATAATCGCCAGCATCCTAGGAAACACGGATTTTGTCAGGATTTTCTTGCTCAACGCAGATTGTTGAGTTCACGCACGATTTGGCTCTTGCAATAGATAAGCTTAAAGTGGTTGACTGTATATTCTTGGACTGCAAAAAAGCAAATGATGGTGTTCCATATCACCTTCTGCGTAGTACATTTCATCCTATGAACTGAATGAATCGGTTTTTGCATTGTTATTACTATTGGCCCTATAGCTTTGTTCAAAAGTACTGTGTAGTTTACCGGACTATAGTGAATGAACGTGATTACGTATACCTGCAGCTTTATTCGAATTTAATAACATCCTGGTGTGCTGATTCAGAAAAGTTTTTGGATGTTAAACAGTGTGCTAACGGCACCTCTACAAGAAAACCTTCATTCCAATTCAATACGTATACCGTAAATTATGCTGCTGTGACAACGGCTGAGGAATATAAATACCTAGGAGTTTATTTAGGGAGTGGTTAGAGGTTAAATAGGCAGGTTCACACCATTAAAGTTACGGCTGCATATGTTTTTGGCTTTCTGAGACGAAATTTCAATAAACGTCCATCTAACTAAAAACACAACCGTATTTCACTCATGTGCGCTCAATCTTGGAGTACGCATGTGTTTTCGTGGATCCCTACACCAAAGAGCTGGTTGATACGCTCGAAAACATACAGAATATGTCAGTGCGATTCGTATTAGGTAATTGGCACGCTCAACTTAGCATGAGAGAAAGTAAAAGTAAACTGAAATGGCAGGACGTAAATATCACAGACGAAACCACAGGTAGAACTTTTTTCGTAATATCTATCATTCGAAAACTGGAGTAGAAGGGGAGAAGTATGTCCAAGCGCCATTCTACATATCGCAAAGTGGGACCACTAGCTTAAAGCATATTATTAACTTTCCTTTAAAGGTGACGCCTTGTGCGATTCATTTTATTTTACATCAATACTGCAGTGTAATTATCTTCCACGTATGATTGCATTAACTGTTTATATTGACGATTTTCAGCGCGCTTTGTAGAGTTATTTTGTCTCATATTTAATGCTTGGTGTTATGTATCTCCCTTCTGTAATCAATGCAAAGGCAAGCAGGCATCAAATAAATAAATAAATAAATAAAACAATGAATAACTAAATGAATAAAAATAAATAAATAAACAAATAAATAAACAAATAAATAAATAAACTTCCAGAGGCGCAAGTTTGCCTCCGACGGGTTGAGAACCCTACGCATTCAACCTTGACCAATAAAATATTTATTGCCCTATTCGTTGCAGTATGCAAGGTTTCCTGTATGCATTCTACCATTGCCATGTTATTGGTTTGAAACAAATTATGTAACTCTAATTTTACGCCTTTCCTTGCGTGAACACAGAGGGATACAACTGCAGCCACCTGAAGCAGGGCGTCATTCGCAACGCGTCTAGAATTTTTTTAACGTAGTATGACATTAGAAGAAATTAAGTTCTTTTGGACTATTAAGTGGTGTGGACGTATACTCATAAAAACGACATTAAAATAGATTGAAAATGAAAGTACCTGTTCCCTACTTCTTAGGATCAGCTCTGTGCAAGATCATCAGAAAAGTTGATCGAGTAGAAAATGTCTTCGCAAAAAAAAAAAATGGCAAAAACTGGTCATACTTTTTTGTGAAGGAGTTATATTAAATGCTCCTGAGTGTTTTGTTGAGAACCAAAACGCTTCGTAAAGGCATTCACGCCGGTTTAATATACATCAAAATTGGTAAAGCAGCTGTTATAAAAATAGTTTATTTAGTCATAGCGTGAAAGTGTTCCGGAATATTGCCCGAAAAGAAATTGGCTAAAGCGGCGCAATTTAT